>JAJPUD010000497.1:194111-226563 GCA_023553655.1 Myrmecobius fasciatus
ACTTGTTTTTTACTAGAGAATGTGCAATCTCATAGGGCAATGTTTGAGTACAAGGTTAAACCTCAATGGAGCTTCACAGTTTAGAGTATAAACACTATCAGTAATTTCTATTCCCTCTGCTTTAATCTAGATATCCTTAGGGAGTGTTAGTGCATTTTTGAGGTCTCAGAGATCTCTATACTCCAATTAAATTTCCTTGCATCCTTTCAGTTAGTTCTAGTGACACGAGTGGTTTTATGTCTCTTTTTGAAGCTGGAGAAGACCTTATGGACTTTTGCCTAGTCTGAATTTGAGACTATTCTCTCAGAATTTCTCCCAAAATTTCTTGACTGAGGTCCATGGTCTAGAAACCTCAGCCAGAAATAGCCAAAACACCATCAATCTCATCAAGGCCATTTCTTTTCTGTGAGTAAAGATTCAAAAAGACCCAATGCTAATATCTTCAGGGAGAAGTAAGATGTGTTTCAAACTAATTCCCCTACTTTCTCCTTCCAAACCCATACTGTGGGATCCTAGGGCATTGAGAAAAGCTAAGAAGAGTTAGTTAGAAGGTATTATTTAATAGGTCTTGTTAGGTCAAGCTCTGAAAACTTTCTATGGAGAGAGATCCAAGTTTCCCTTTTCGAATTTCATTTAGTTTTGTTCAATGAACAACTCAGATATGCTGTTTCCTTCTTACCAAAATGGTTTCATTGACTTTTGGTCCTCACTCTAGTACGGTCAGGTACAAGAAAGTTGATGAGCTCTGAATCTGGAGTCTTACCACTTAATAGAAGTTGGGCTGGAAGGGTATTAAAATGATCTACCATCCTTAAGTCCTATGCTAGAGAAATGGTTTTCTCTCTTTTAAAAAGATTGTCTCAAAAATTGTTACAGGAAACAATTAGAGTCACTTTTTTATCTTGATGGAAGCCATAGTAGACTTAATGGGGCAGGGGATAGGTTCTGAGAAGTGTTATGTTGGTATAATTTAAATAACCATCTAAAAAAAGTACATAGGACACACTTTAATGTTTAAACTGCATTACTAACACTTTCTCCATCATCTTCTTAAGTCTAGACAACCAAACAAGAGAATGAATCATCTTAATTTCTAGCACTTGACCATTTCTGTTGTGTTAATGTTCACACTGAAAATTTAACACTCAGTTCTGGTGACCTAGTTTAAGCTGATTCCAGCAAAAACCCAGTCCCAAAATTGATTTCCTTTCTTGTCAATGAACAATAGATTGGGAGAGAAATAGGCAGCCTTCTAATGTGATTCTTTTCTCCTTCTCCACAGATTCTTCTATGAGGAGAATGGACACAGGAAATTGCTCCTCAGTGTCAGAGTTTCTCCTTGTTGGTTTAACAGATCAACCAGAGCTCCAGCTCCCTCTCTTCTTCCTGTTCCTTGGGATCTATGTAGTCACTGTGCTGGGGAACCTAGGCTTGATCATTTTGATTGGTCTTGATTCTCATCTTCATATCCCCATGTACTATTTCCTCTTCAATCTGTCCTTTGTAGATCTCTGTTACTCTTCATCTATTGTCCCTAAGATGCTTGTGAATTTTGTGTCAGAGAAAAATATCATCTCCTATTCAGGGTGCCTGGCTCAGCTATATTTCTTCTGTTTCTTTGTAGTTTCAGAGTCCTTCCTTCTGTCAGCCATGGCGTACGATCGTTATGTTGCTATCTGTAAGCCACTGCTTTACAACATCACCATGTCCTATCAGGTATGCTCCTTGCTGGCAGTTAGTGCCTATGTGATGGGGTTTTCTAGTGCCATGCCCCACATTGGAAGCATGCTGAGACTGTCCTTTTGCAGCAACAATATCATCAATCACTATATGTGTGACATACTTCCTCTCCTGGAGCTCTCATGCACCAGCACCTATGTCAATGAATTGGCTGTTTTCATTGTGGTGGGCATTGACATTGGAGTCCCCACTGTCACCATCTTTATCTCTTATGCTTTAATACTCTCTAGCATCCTCCATATCAACTCCACAGAAGGCAGGTCCAAGGTTTTCAGCACCTGCAGTGCCCACATAATTGCTGTTTCTCTTTTCTTTGGATCTGGGACTTTCATGTACCTTAAACCTTCTTCTCTTCTATCCATGAGCCAAGGGAAAGTGTCCTCTGTGTTCTACACCATTGTGGTGCCCATGCTGAATCCTCTGATTTATAGCCTGAGGAACAAGGATGTCAAATTGGCCATGAGGAAAATCCTGAGTAGAAGAATATTCTGAACAATATCAGGATTAGTGTTAACAAGTGGAGTAAAGGTTCTGTTTTCTTTACTGGAAGTCCTTTGAGGAGACTTCTTAACTCAAATGCTTTTCCTTTATGAAGGAAGGAAGGAAATATCAAGCTCTCCTCTCAAACAAGTTCATCTCTGCCTTAAAATTAATAATAGCTAACATTTATAAAACATTTACTATGTACTGTGCTTAGAACTTTACAAATATTAACTCATCTGATCCTTACAACCATTCTGGGAGATAAATGCTGTTATCCCTATTTTACAGTTGAAGAAAATGAGACAAAGAGAGGTATGTGTCTTGCCCAGGTTCACACAGATAGTGAGTGTCTGAAGCTGGACTTGAACTCAGGTCTTCCTGAATCCAGGTCTGGCATTCTAATCCATTATGCCATATAGCTGCCCAAACTAAGTTCTTATTTTATAAAAAATTTCCCAAAAATATTCTTTTAAATATACACTTTCCTCCAGGAAATTGGGATTAAGTGACTTACCCAGAGTCACACAGCTAGTAAGCATTAAGTATCTGAGGCTGAATTTGAAGTCGGGTCCTTCTGACTTCAGGGCTGGTGCTTTGTCCACTGCATCTAGCTGCCCCTAAGTAGTATGCTTCCCTAAGGAATTGAATGCTTATGTTTGTCACAAAAATGCATACCACTCTTTAGAAAGAGGTCCAGAGAAGAAAAAAAAATCTCCTACTTTTGGAAGAAGTTTTTCTTTGGGTTTCTGTTTCTTTGGGTTGAAGACACCATTCTCCTTTCTGTATCTCAGTTTTGTAAGCATGGCATTAATTCAACTCCTTTTTTCTCTCTCACTTTATATCAAGTCATTTGCCAAATCTTATTTCTTTTTCCACAGCATCTCTTGCAGCTGACATTTTCTCTCCCCTTATACAAACAATTATCTTAGTTCATTTATTGTTGTCATTGTACAATTATTTTTTCAGTTCTGTCAGGGTCTTTGTGACTTCATTTGGGGTTTTCTTGGCAAAGATACTGGAGAGGTTTGCATTTCCTTCTCCAGTTCATTTTACATATGAGGAAACTGAGGGCAAACAGGGTTAAGTGACTTGTCCAGGGTCACATAACTAAGTGCTAAAGGCAAGATTTGAATTCAGGAAGAGAAGTCTTCCTGACTTCAGGCCCTATACTATATCCAATGAGTCACCTAGCTGTTATCTTAGGTCATAGCATCATATAATATTATAAATGAGGTTTCATTATCTCTTGCCTTGACTATTGCAAGAGTTTCCTAACTATTCTTTTTGCTTCTAATATCTCCCCATCTAAGATGCTCTTCTAACATTTTAAACATTGCTGCCAAAGTAATTTTTCTTAAGTGATTCCCTTATTCAATCAACTCTAGTGGCTTTCTATCAATTCTGGGATAAAATATATTCTGTTTAGTTTTTAAAGCCTTTAACAGACTAGCCTCAATCTATTTTTCCAGTGTCATTGGATATTACTCCACCTCCCACCTCAGCCCAATTTTTCTTATCCTTCTCTCTATTTCATACATACCACTCCACCACCTATCTCCATATCTTTGAACTGCCTATATACAACATATTTGGTGTGTACTCCCTCCTTACTTCTGCTTCCAAGCATCCTTTTCTTTCTTTAAAATGCAGTGCATGTGCTATCTTTTGCAATGTCTTTCCTGATTCCCCCCAAAGCTAATGCTCTTCCTCTCAAATTCCCTTATATGGAACTAATTTGTATATGTTTACACAAGTATAAAAAATTTACTTTATGCTGTATGCATTTATATTTGTCTCTGCCATTAGGATGGAAGCTCCTTGTGAATAGGGATTGTTTCATTCTTTGTATTTATATGTTTAATGTAACACAAAGTACCTAATCATTCCAGCTGCTAGTGTCTCCTTCCCTTCATTTGTTTTATATTTATTTTGTTTATACTTGTGTATGTATATGCTGTCTCCAATGATAGCATGTGAATGGACTTTTAGGGCAGGGATTTTTCATTTTTTGTCTTTGTAGCTTCAGTACCTAGCATAGTGTTGGGCATCTAGAAAGGACAACCATGTAGTAATTTTATTTTATTTTTTATCCTTTTTTTTGTGAGGCAATAAGGGCTAAGTGACGTATCCAGGGTCATCCAGCTAAAAAGTGTTAAGTGTATGAGGTTGGTCTGCTGATTCCAGGGCTAGTGCTCTCTTCCCTGTGCCATCTTAAATGGTTTATTTCACTTCTTAAATTGTAACAAAGATTTTTTAATTTTATTAACTCTTGAAAGAACATATATCTCCCTATATAGGAAATAGTAAGAAGAGGAGCAAGCAGGGAATTTGTGGTATAGGAATAAATGATTGAAAGCAAATTATGGGATAAGAATTAGTACTTGTCAAATCCTTCTCCTAAACCTGTGCCTCTATCTTATATTATCTCCTTCCTTTATGTTCTTCATCAGAAGATCTTGCCCTTCAAATGAAAATCAATAGGCAAAGCTCTCAAACTGTCAATGTTAGTCAATTCTATTCAGCATATGTGATTCAAGTAAGGAGTAATTAGAATAAATTGCCAAGAGATATAGAATTAGATGTTCAAAGATTGATTAAATATGTAAGATTCTGTGATCTAAAAAGGCTTATTAGTTCTCACCTATATGAGTACAAAATGAAAGATTCAGACCCCCATTTACAATTTTAAATGTTCATTCATATCTTTCTAGTCATTATTTCATTTGGAGAGTGGAGATGAGTGTAAGTCTTGGAGATTTCATAGAGAAATGGGAGAATCATAGAGCTTTCAAGAGTGTAAGAGAAGGAGAAGGGGACATTGTGGGGTACAGAGAGAGCAGGTGGTATCTTCTGCTGCAGATGGGACATTCTCCTGGGATGCTATCATGACATGAACTGTAGGAGGCAGCTGGATTGAGTGGCAGTTGATTGCACCGGTATTTCTGTTATGGTATTTAGGGGAGTCAGGCAGTAGGAATGGGGGTAGTGAAGCGTCAATCAGAGCAGACTCTCTCTCTATCTCTCTGGGAGGTGTGTATGATGAAAGAGAATGGTGAGAATATAGGCAGAGAGGCCAATTATGACTGGGATATGGTGTGTAGCAGCTGCACCTTATGTCTTTCCCTTATGTCTGTCACTGACTCGTCAGAATATATCACTATATGAAATCCTGAGAATTATTTTCCCTTAGGTCTTAATTGTGATGAGTGAAAGTGTTCACAATGAGTTGTCCTCCTCTAAGGCCACATGTTTTACACAAGAAATGGAAGAATAAGCAAATGCTGTTTATATGAACTATAACTTTTAAGCTTTCTCTCTTTCTCCCATTCCCAGAAAAGGGGATTCTTTACTGCAGGTATTGGGATAAAGCAAAGAACTTTTGTGGTATATAGGTTGCAGTTCTCCTAGAACTTCATTTCACTATATATATATTTTAAAAAGTTCCCATAAGGAATTTCTGAAGGCTGGTACAATGAAAGCCTTATTTGACATTTTTCTCTCCTTCTGTGGTGTGATAAGCTATTCTCAGGCTATATGTGGGATCTTTCTTTGCCATGACAGTATTTCAGACAGTGTTTTGAACAGGGTGGGATCTTGCATCTTTGGTCATAATGTATTGTTTCAAGGTCTGGTAAGATTATGTCCTTGTCAAGAGGGTGATTTATTTTTTATTTGGTGTAGTCTCTGGTTCTTTTAATTTCCTAGGAATATATTTTTTATATATAGCTTTCATTGAATTGGGCTCAAGAATTGGAGAAGATAGAAAATAGATTAGATTTCTATTAGAAAATTTCACTTATTTTATTCATCCCAAGATTCTTTCTAAAATATAGGCTTTTCTTTTAGCACCAATATTATTCTGGTGATACTGTAGAAATGTGAGACATGGAATGATATATCCTTACAAAAAATCACTCAGAAGACAGTGGAGAGAAGTCTATAACTTACTACAAATTAGATATTATTCAAAAGAAGCTAGTCACAGAAATGTATTACTGGGAAAAATGCAAAAATCAATGAACAACATGCATGCCTAAAATTTTGTAATTTTAAGAGAATAAGAAGGTCTTCAGGATGTTGAGAACAGTTTTTTGGCTTTCTTACCCCACACAGAGTTTTGCAACAATGTTCCTTGTGGTTTTCCTTGTGGTTTTCCTTGTGGAATATCTTTGCAAAAGTAATTGATGGATTCTTTCAATAAGTATTTTCTCCTCTGTTTCTAGAATATCAGGACAGTTTTCCTTAATGACTTCTTGTAGAATGTCATGGCCTTCAGGTAGTCCAATAATTTTAAAACTGTCTCTTCTGGATCTATTTTCCAGGTTGGCTATTTTGCCAATGAGGTATTTCATATTTCCTTCCATTTTTTCATTCTTTTTAGTTTGTTTAATTTTTGCTGTCTCTCAATGTCATTAGTTTCCATTTGTCCTGTTCTAATTCTTAATGTGTGATTTTCTTTAGTTAACTTTTTTTAAATCTCTTTTTCTATTTGGTTTATTCTAGTGTTTAAGTAGTTGTTTTCTTCAGACAATATTTTTTTCTTTTTCCAAACTATTGACTCTCTCAAGCATAACTCTCATTTCTTTTCTCATTTTTTTTTCTGCCTCTCTCATTTGCCTTTTGAAGTCTTATGAGCATTTCCAAGAAGCCTCTTTGGGCTTGAAACCAATTTATCTCACTCTTTGAGATTTCTTCTGTGGACATTCTGTCCTCATCTGAGTTAGTGTTTTTCTCTGTCCTGTCACCATAGTAGCTTTCTGTGGTCAAGGTTCTTTTTTTGTTTCTTGCTTATTTTCTTCCTTTTCTTTTGGTATATCCTCTTTTTTTATTTCTATGGTTGGTCTCTGTTACTGGGGTAAGAAAGATGCTGTCCCAAGCTTCCTGTGCACCTCTGAGCCTTGCCTTTGAGCACAGGCACCTTGTGTTTTTAGGGAGTAGATTTGTCTGCTCTATTCAGCAAACACCCTGGTTTCCTGGAGTTTGCCTTCTGAGCTGGGATTGGAGGCTGGCCCCTGCTGTGCTTCTCTCCTGAGCCAGGACTGAGGGGCTTAGATGCTGATTTGCTATGATTAAGACACTCTCAGTGGCTTTCCCAGTGTCTTTCTGACCTGTGCTGAACACCCTTTTCATCTTAGTGAGACTAACCTTTCTTGAAGTTTTTTCCAGTATATCTTGAGCTAGAGAGGGGTTTCATTCTATCAGATTCTATTGAGGCTTGATTTCATGTAGTTTTTGAGTTCGAACAGCTTCCTGACTTTACTCTGCCTCGAACTATAAAACCTAATCCCAGCACTGAACACAGGGCCTGGCACATAACAGATAGCTGATGAATTCTTTTTCCCCCTTCTATTCTCAAATTAATTAAAAAATTTTTTTTTCTACTAATTTTTAAATAATAAATAATAGCCTTTTATTTTCAAAATATATGCAAAGATAGTTTTCAACATTCACCCTTGCAAAACCTTGTGTTCCAAGTTTTTTTCCCTTCTTTCTCCCTACTCCCTTCCCTAGACAGCAAGCAATCCAATACATATTAAACATATACAATTCTCCTATACATATTTCCACAATTATCATGCTGCACAAGAAAAATAAGATCAAAAAGGTAAAAAATGAGAAAAAATAAAAAGCAAGCAAACAATAACAAAAAGGTGAAAATACTATGTTGTGATCCACATTTAGTTCCCATAGTCCTCTTTCTGGATGCAGATGGCTTTCTCCATCTCTACTGGAATTGGCCTAAATCACCTCATTGTTGAAAAAAGTCATGTCCATCAGAATAGCTGATAAATAATTTTTGACTGATTGATTGGGATCACTTTCTGTGCAGTGATTTATGAGAAAACATGAGTAAGGATCCCACAAATTGGGCAGGCATGAATGGACAGACTTTGATCTTTATTATTAGAGGAAATTCCCACATAATGAAATTACATATACATATACATACATACAAATATGAATGGGTCTATAATACTTTTTACTTTACTAGAATGAGGGCAGTTTTTAATTAGTTTCTTTAAAAATCAAAGTTGTTTTACTGATATCTCCTTAAAAGATCACCTTTATTATTTATTTATTTATTTTTTGCTGAGGCAATTGGGGTTATGTGACTTGCCCAAGATCACACAGCTAGGAAGTGTTAAGTATTTGAGACCAAATTTGAACTCGGGTACTTCTGATTTCAGGGCTGGTGCTCTATCCACTGTGTCACCTAGTTTCCCCTTCACCTTTATTATTGCATATATTCTCCTCTCATCTCCTATCCGGTAAGTCATTCCTTGTATCAAAAAAATAAAAGAGGAAAAAGCAGTCCTGCGAAACTTAGATACACATGAACAAAGGATAACAGTATATGGATATTCTAGGGAAATGAAGTTTCTTAACTCTTCTTCAGGGTCAAGATTCTTAGTATAATTACATAGCATTTGATTTCTTTTCTTTTTCTATTGCTATAGTCATTATATATCCCCTGCCCAGTTCTGCTTACTTAACTCTACATCAATTCAAATGTTTGTTTATATTTTTATTAACCCTTCATATCAATATTCTTATGGCTCAACACTATTTTATTACATTTATGTGCTATAATTTTTTTGGTTATTTAACAAACAATGGGCATCTACTTTTTTATTATTTGCTACACAAAAATTGCTGCTATGAATATTTTGATGTTTATGAGACCTTTTGTCTTACACCTCCTCCTCACATTTGTAATCTTGGAATTATCTCAACTCTTTTTTTTTTCTCTCACCTTATATCAAGTTTATTCCTTAGAAGTGAGATCTCTTAGGTCAAAGAGCATAATGGCCATTTCAAGTACTTAAGAGGATAATTCCAAATTGTTTTTCAGAATGGCCAATAATTAATGGATTAATTATTTGGCTCTTGCCCATGTTAGAACTTTTATTGGCTCTGCTGTGCCACAGTTCCATGTCTCAGTTTCCCTTAATTGTTCTCCCTCAGTAGGAATCCCCCCCCCCAGGCCTCTGAACATCAGGAATAATTGGGCTGCAGAGTTATGCAAAGAGTCATAAAACCTCCAGATGGCCCATCTCAAATACCTAGACATTCCCCTTATCTTTTGGCTTCAGACTCAGTGTCTCCTAGCTTCTTTCCAAACTTATCAGAATTCATGTTTCTCTATATCCCCAACCTGTCAGAACTGAATTGATAGTCCTTTCCTGGAACTCCAATCCCCCTAGTGCCCTATCCCTCCTCCTGTCTCTTGAGCTCTTTGTTCCCCTGAGCACCAGGAACCTATAAGAATCCTTGGAGCAAACTCATTAATTGCTGGATACTTTGAGATCCAGACAGCTGGCTAATGGCTGCCAGTCTACCTCTTCGAGATTGGGTGCTTTGAGACAAGAGTCCCATTCAGTCCCACCCGTAGCTATGGATTCTAAACTCTAAACCTTGGTTTGGCTCTCTTGGGTGGCAGGAATCGTTCCTTCAGGCAAAATTGGTAGAAAGTACTCCTCTTATATTTTATGAAATAAACACAGTGCATTTTAGTCAACAAACTTTCCAGTTTTACTTCAACTTATTTTAAAGTAAAGATGAAGCTTCAAATTATTCGGCCCTGAACCTTTATCTTATTGCTGCTCATTCTTTGTCATACTCTGTTTCCTCCATCATTATTTTCCTCAGTTTCTTCTACATGCTGCTGGATGCCACTAGAGTAATCAACATAACCATGAAAGGTTTCATTACACATTGTTACCTAACAGAGCATTCTTTTTATTCTTCCCTAATTTAACTCTTTATCACACTCCATACTGTGTCCTTTCCAAAACTGTTCTCTCTTAAAGTCTACTGGATGATTATTTCCTCTTTTCAGAGAAACTTTCTTCATAATGTGTTGTAGATTATTTAGCATGAAATTTATTCTTTTCTACTCTATGATTCAAAATTCCATATCCCATTCTCTCTTTTGTTCTACTCTCTAACAAAGAGATGACGCTTCTCCAGTGGAGAGGTTAATTTCTCTATTGTGGGGATCAGAGCAATAGTTCTGTGGAAATTCCTTTTAGAAATTATCATATTTTGAACAATATAGTAGTAAATTATTCAAAAGAATGAAAATAGTTTCAATAATTTAAAAGAACTTTAAAATAATTGTGATAATATTAAATCCTGACTGTACTAAGAATGAAAAATAAAGCATTCCTTCTAGAAGGAATACTTTCAAGATAATCTGTTATCTATGTAGCTAATTTTTTCCAATAAAATTTCTTTTAGTTCCATCTTGCATATTCTCTGAAATCTGCTCTCAATCATCTCCTTTCATCTTCAATCTCCTATCTACAGATTCCTTCTCTATTTGCTAAAATTATGCTCAAGTATCTTCTGTCCTTAAAAATTTCTCACTTATTCCATTCTCCTAATATATTATCCTATCTCTTTTCTTTCAGAGTCAAACTCAGAAAAAATTGTCTATACTTGTTTCCACTTCTTCACTTCCAATTCTCTTTCCAGATCCTTGTAATCTGTATTTTGACCCTACTGCTAGTTTGGAAATATTTTCTCTAAATTTACCAATGACCTCAAAAATTTTTTCTGGATTTGTTTTGTTTTCATGTCATGTTTATTTCAAAATATAGTTCTCTGTTTTCCTCTTTCCAGAGAATTTTCTTTTATAATAAAAAAGAAGAAAATAAATTCAGTTGAACTAGAATACCAATTCATTTTGATAGTGCATGTAAAATTCCATTACCATAGTCCTTTATTGTTGTAAAAAAGAGTTGCATTTTTTGCTGTATTCATAAGTACCCAACTTAACCATTATAATTACACAGAATTCAGTTTCTTTTTATTGCCATTCTTATCATTTACACTATTACCACATAAATCTTTTCATATTTCTCTGTATTCTTGGTATTCATTATTTCTTATGGTAAAGTAATATTCCATTATATTTATGTTTATTCATTATATCTTTGACTTTCTTGGGGTATATGTTTAGCAACAGGAACTGTGGGCATCATTTTCTTAACATAAATTCTTAACATAAATTCCAAATTGTTTTCCAGAATGGGTTGAACAACTTATAGTGCTATCAATATTGCCTATATTACCACAATTCTACCTAAATTGACTATTTACACTTTGGCCATATTTCCTCATTTGCTGGGTGTGAAGTAAAACCTTAGCTTTTTAAAATCTACATTTTTCTTATTATTAGTGATAAGGTACAATTTTGATAAGCTTGAATGAATCAATTAATGGATATTTATTAAGCACCTTCTCTATGCCAGGTAATCTACTACATCTTAGTGATACCAAGACAAAAGTTCCCTTATAGGAATTTTGGAGTATTAATAGCTGTAGGGAACAGGAAAGATCTCATGTAGAAGTTGGTTCTTAAGTTGAGTCTTAAAGGAATTAGAGATTCTAGGAGGTTTAAGTGCAGTGGGAGTATATTCTAGGGATGGGGGACAGTTAAGGCAAGGAAAAAGGAGATGGAGTGTGGTGTATGAAAAACAGCAAGAAGGCCAATTAGCTAGATTATGGAGTATATGGAGGAGACTATTATATATAACAAGGTTGGAAAGATAGGAGAGAGTGAAATTATGAAAAACATTATGTGACAAACAAAAGAGTTTATATTTGATCCTGGAGATAATTGTTGTAATTGTTGTCTATAATTTACAGTTTTTCCTTTGTAAACAATTTGTACAATGACAGGAAAGCCACATTAGGAGAAATATTGCTTTGTTAAGCTCTTTATTGCACAGCATAGCTCATACTATTAACTATATAATCTTTTTTTTCCCACAAAGAGATGGTTTTGCAGAAAGGGAATGTATTGATAGCAGATAGCTATTAGCCAATGAAAAGGAATCTCCCTCTTTTTTTTTTTTAATAAAGATGAAAAACATCTGGTTTTGGGGCTGCGGCCACAGGGACAAAGAGAGGGATATGGCATTGCCATCTATAAGCCTTACAGAGCTGTCTGAGACCAAATATAGAAAGATTTCTCAGGTCTTTTTCATTTCCATTAAAAAAAAAAAAGCCAGTAGCACCCTGGTGTGAGGAAAAGCTGCCACTAACTCAGAGAGGCTAGCGGTACTAAGTTTGCCTCCTGAATTTCAAAAGGTTATGGTGGAGGAGTAGAGAAAGTAGTGGGGGATGGGTCAGAGGATTCTGGGCAAGCCCAATTGCCCAGCTGGAGGCATCAGTTTTAAGTGCCTAGTAACCTAGCAACACTACCAGTGTTGGAACTTGCTCACAAACTCCTCCTGGTGGTTAAACTTAGATAGGATTTGCCTCTTAGTAAAACAAATTTGTTGATTTGTGTACCTGATTCCCTTGGGAAAAAAATAGGGAGAAAGTCACATCTCATTTATGTCATGTGCCAATTATAAGACAAGTATGGAATCAGCATAAGACACACTATTTGGTGAGGGATAGTTATCACATTGTCACATCATGGTTAAAGCAAGTGATATGGAGCATATATACTGTTACTCTTGATACACCTTTTTAATGAATGAGACTATACTAGGAATGGGTAACAAAGGGGAATAGGTTGGTTCAGGATTGGGACAATATCGTTTTTGTCGCTTCACACCTTTGTACCTGTTCCTGAAACATATTTCAGAGTTCAGTATGCTGATCTCAGTTTTGCCTAATATCACATGTTCATGACTAGTGTTATTCAGTCACATCTGACTATTTGTGATCCCATTTGGGAATTTCTAGGCAAAGATATTGGAATGGTTTACCATTTCCTTCTTCAGCTCATTTTACAGATGAGGAACTGAGATAAACAGGGTTAAGTGACTTAGACAGAATCACAAAGCTTGTATCTTAAGCCACATTTGAACTTAGAGAAATAAGTCTTACTGACTTCAGGCCTGGCATTCTGTCCACTGTGCTATTAACTGCCTCAGTATTAGTAGCACTGGGGAACAGATGTGTCAAATTTCAACAGACCCTATGTATCTTTTTTTTAAAAGATAGTTTTGTTGAATTTTTTTTGTCTTTATATCACTTATATTTCCCTTTGTATACTCTCATCTGTCTTGGAGATTTTTCTTTCTTTCTTTCTTTCTTTTTTTTTTTTTGGTAAGACAATTGGGATTAAGTGACTTGCCCAGAGTCACACAGCTAAAAAGTATTATGTGTCTGAAGTCAGAATTGAGCTGAGGTCCTCCTGACTCCAGGACCACTATTTTATCTGCTTTTCCATCTAGCTAACCCTGTAACAAATATTTTTTTTTAAGAGGAAGAAGAGAAAAACATTCAACAAAACATCAATATGCCAAAAATTGGATGTTGTATGCAATAGTTCACTTCTTTGGTTTCCCATTTCTGCAAATGAATGGGGAAGATGTGCCTTCTCATATTTCTTTTTTGAGACCAAGTAAATTCTCTGTAATTCTGCAGCATTCATTTCTTATTGTTGCATGGTGGTGGTTTGTTTTTTTTTTCCACTTGAATTGTCATGTTCCATTCATTCCTATCTTTCTCTGTATTTATCATATTAATATATTCTTATAGGACAGTAATTTTCTATTAATTCATATAATTAAATATCTTTTAATAGCTATTTCTAATGTTGTAATAATTGACATTCATATAGAGACGTTGCCAGCTCCTTGTAATGAATCAAAATTCCATCAGGCCAATATAGAGTTGTATTTGAAAAATACTTAGTGCTCCAATTTCAGGTTTTGCATTTGGATAGATTTACAAGCTGGAGTTATGTATAGTGGAATGTCATCAAGATAATAACATATCATATAATTACTGGCTTTAGGAATTGGGGATATTTAGTCAAGAGAAGACGTATTTAAAAGAAGGTAATAGTTGTCTTGAAAGATCTGAAGAACTGGGAGAGGTTTTAGATTTTTTGTGTACTTAGGCCCAGAGGAAGAATTAAATAGAAATGAAAAGCCAAATCAAAGCTTGATGTGAAGAACAAACTGCTTAACAATTGGAACTATCCAAAATTGAGCTACTTCAGGAGGCAATAGACATCCTTAACTATTTGTCTTCAAGCAGAAGCTGGATGACTACTTATCTGGAATATATATGAAAAAGATCTTTGGTCGAAAAATCTAACTCTCTCTTCCAAAACCTCTTCCAGTTCTGAGATTGTATGATTCCTATTCTTGGAAGTCAGTACTGCATGTACATTGAGTCTATTGGTAATCTACCTGGATCTGTCATGTATATTAGGAAGGTTACCTGGCTTTTTTGGAAAATGCATTTCTTGAGCTTTCAATATAAACCACGGCAAAGCAACAGGACTAACCAATCTTTCTCAAACCTATATGATGTGCTCTCTTTCACACCAGAAAAGGATCTGAATAGATTTTAAGATGGTGAAATGAGATTATTTGCCAGTGGTTCACTGATCAAATGTTGAAGGTACATTACCTGTTCTGAAAGGCATGAGCAAGTATTTAAAATATCCAGACTGAGTCAAGAAGGCTGTTCTCTGCTCTGATGCCACAATTTGAGGCAGATTGGTCTAGAGCACTGAACTTTTAGTTTGGGAGACCTGTGTCAAATCATGTCTCAGACAGTAGCTGTGAGATTCTAGACATTTCTCTTGAACTTTCTCTGACTCAATGATGGGCATAAATGTAGTTTGCCATTCCTGTGTTTCCTCCTCCCTTGGGTTAATTCAGTGGGTCTGTTTCTGGATAGACATGAAAGAAAGGCTCTCCCTTTCAACATCAGAGCACATGCAAATATCTTATGAAACTATCTTTTGGCCATGGTGACTGAGGAGTTCATAATTCTTAGGAGTGAATGATTTTTTAATTGGCTGCTGAACCAGAAATATATAGATACAACAAAGTAGCAATCTTTGCTCCAAATCTCTCTTTCCTTGTGTCTTTTGAGGAGGCTGCTGGATGGAGGAAGGAGTGACTGCTCTATCTACCATTACATGTCTTCAAGTACCTGTCTTTTCTACTATGTTTATTCTTTTCTGATTTTACTGAATGAGCGTATTGAGATAGGAGTGCCTTCCTATCAGAGATGCCTTCCATTGGCAATCTAAATTAGTCTGCCAGAATAGTAGTGGCCTAAGATAGAGATAGAGAATTCCTCGAGACCTATAGCAGATTCACTGGTTAAGACAAAGAGAAATCCAAATTATGGAACCTAGATGGGATTATCCATAGAGTTACAACTAAAGGACATCTCATGAGGACTCTTTAAAGAGAGAAAAGGGCATCCTGGCCAGGATTTGGGAGTTATCCTTTACTCATGTCCTTCTTCCCATTCTTTCTTTCTTTTTTTTTGTGTGTGTGTGTTTTAATATTTTTATTTTGCTTAGTTACTTGTAAAATGAGTTTGTTTTTTTTTTTAACATTTTGAGCTCCAGATTTTTTCCCTTCCTTTTCCTCCCACATTGACAAGGCACATGTGAAGTTATGCAAAATATTTTCATAAAAGTCATGTTGACAAAAAAGCCATAGATTCCCCCCAAAAAAACTCTCAAGAAAAATAAAAATTAAAAAGTATGCTTCAATCTCTATTCAGACACAATCAGATCTTTCTTGGGCTATTGATAGCATTTTTCATCATAAATCCTTCAGAATAGTCTCGGATAATTGTATTGCTGAGAATAGCAAAGTTCTTCACCACTGGTCATCATAAAACATTGCTATTACTTTGTACCCAGTACATTTCATTTTGCTTGAGCTCATGGAGAACTTTTCAGGTTTTTCTGGGAGCATCCTGCTCAGCATTTCTTATAGAATAGTAATATTCCATCATAATCATTTATGCCACAATTTATTCAGCCATTCACCAATTCATGGGTATCCCCTCAATTTCCAATTCTTTGCACTGAGAAAAGAGCTACTACAAATATTTTTGTACATATAGATGCTTTTCCTTTAAAAAAAAATCTCTTATTTTCCATTGTTAAGTTTTAGCCTGCTTTTCTCTGTGAATTTGTATATGTATTTGCAAGGAGATAGTGTACCTCACGGGGATGGGTTTGGAGAGAAATTGTTTGGAAATGGCAATTCTTCCTATAACTTCTCAGGACAAAAATGTCTTTTACAAATGGTAATTGATGTCAGCTGGAGGCAGAATTATTGGTGACTTTTGAATAATAACATGAGAAGTCTCAGCCCCTTTGTATTATTCTACAGAAAAGTAATTATTGCATTCTGTGAACTAAATCTGCTAGAATAGTATGAATGAGAGACTGAACCTTTTACAGAAACTGGAAAGGTAGAATTAGATTATCAACATTTACTTGAAGGGATTTCTTGAAAGACTTCAATATATGTAGTTTCTTTGTTTTTTTTTTAAAGCCTTTCATTTTTACACCATCATAATTTTTCCCTGTATCCCTTTTCTTACCTCTTCTAGAGAACCATCCCATATGACAAATAATATATTGTTAAGGACTTTAAAAAAGGTTAAAATTAGCATCACAGATCAGTACATTGAAAAAGCATGAAATTTTATGCAACACCTGTAGTTGGTTAGTAGTGCTTTCTTATATCCCTTCATTTAAGCCACCCTGGTTCTTTATACTTTTATAATATTCACTTTTGAATTTTTGGAAATTTGGTTTTTATTTTCATTTACATTGTTTTACTCATTATGCATATTGTTTTCTTGGTTCTGTTTACTTCATTCCCTTCTATAGTCATCAAACTGATCATTCATTACAGCACAGTAATATTCCATTCCACTCACATATCAATATGCTTAGTTATTTTCCAATAAATGAGCTTTTATTTCCAATTCTTAGTTATACCAAAAATTGTTGCTAAACAATTTTTGGTATATATGGGGAATTTCTTCTTACTACTGGTCTCCTTGAGACATAAGACTAGTGATAGAATCTGGATCAATCTGTGAATATTTTAGTCACTTCATTTGCATAATTTCCAAATTGCTTTGAAAAATGGTTATTCCACCAACAATGCACTAGAGTGATTATCTTCCCAAATCCTCTTGATCATTGACTATTATTAGTTTTCATCATTGTTGTCAATTTTCATGACATGAGGAAGAACTTCAAGATATGCTGATTTTGCATTTCTCAATGTTAGTGATTTGGTGCATTTTCTATGGGGTTGTTAATAATTTGTAATTCTTATTAGAATGGTTTGTTCATATATTTTAATCATTTGTCTATTAAGGAATAATTTTGCTATTACATAGATCTGTTAATTTTTTATATATCTTATATAACAAATTCCTATCAGATAAATTTATGAAGATATTTTCTTATTCAATTGCTTTTCTTCTTAACCTAGGTGCATTAATTTTGTCCAGAAAATTATCTCTCTCTATATATATACACACCTATATATTTATAATAAATTATCTATTTTCATTTGTGTGCTTTGGTAGATTGATTCTCAGGTACTTCATGCATTTTGTAGTTTTTTGGAATGTGATTTCTCACCTATGATTGCTTTGCTACTTTGTTATTATGATATAGAATGGATGTTCCAGGCCTGGAGTAAGAACTGGCCTCAGATACTCAATAGCTGTGTGAGCCCAAGCAAATTAACCCTGTTTGCCTCAGTTCCTCCAACCACTCCATTATGTTTGTCAAGAAAATTCCAAATGGGGTCATTAAGAGCTGGGCATGATTGAAAAGACTGAACTACAACAAAATATAGAAATGAAGTTGACTTTTGAGGGTTATTTTGCAAATTGCAACTTTGCTAAAGTCACAGATTCCTTAGGATTTAAAAAATATATACCACCATATTATTAGCAAATAGAGACTTTTATCTGCTCCTTACCTTTCTTTACATCTTTAATTTCTTTTTCTTGACTTATTATTATTGTTAGTATTTCTAAAGTTGTATCAAATAATAATGGGGAGACTAGATTCTTTATTTATCAGGAAAATATCCCTAATGCATATGATGATTGCTTTTGATTTCAGATTATTTATATGATATTAAAAAATCTCTCTATGCCAATACTTTGCTGTTTTTTGTTCTTTTGGCATCAATAAATGTTGGACTTTGTCAAAGACTTTTTCTGCATCTGTTGATATAATTTTGTGATTTTCAATGTTTTTGCTTTTAATATGATGATATTGTTTTCCTGTGAGATTGTGTACTCTCTTTTTATTCCTGATTCTATAGGTTCAGACATCTCTTAATACCCAGGTTCCTTATCTCCATGTTTTCAAAGCAGACTTACTTCCTACATCTCTTGTCCAACCAATCTCAAATCTATTTATTTGCTAGTCAATCCAATAACCACTTTTTAATTACTTTGTTCATTTTTTTCCTCCAACACTACCTCTTTCCAGTGCCTATTCTTCCTAAATATTGAAAACTCTTGATATATGCAATTAGTAATAAGCGCTCTTGTCTTATTCTAAACATTTTTGTATCTTTTTTTGCATCACATTTGCAATAAGGAATAATGTTGCTAAAAACTTAAAAAGCTTTTATTTTCATAAGAAAAGGGTTTTTTTCTCCTAAAGAGAACTGTTTAATAGAAAATATTCCATTTTCAGGAGGATAGAAGTTGAAGCTATGTAATACAATTTCATTCTGGTCTATGAGTGATCATATTTGAAATGCCAGGAACATATTCTGGTATGTATATGTAATTCTTACTTTTAGGAGATACTTATTAATTATTTGCAAATTGTATTGATAAAACTGGGGATTCTTAACCTGGAGAAGATAAGACTATTTTTTTTGGGGGGGAAGAGGATACACACAGGCTTATAACCAAAACTTCAAATAATAATAACTAGCATTTATATACCATTTAAGGTTTGCCAAGAACTGTATAAAATAACATTTCATTTGATGCTCACATCAACTTTGTGAGGCAGTTACCCTTATTCTCATTTTACAGTTGAGGAAGCTGAGGCAGACAAGGATCACACATCTGAGGTTACATTTAAACTCAGTCAGGTCTTCTTGACTCCAAGCTCAGTACTTTATCTAATGTACCAGCTAATTGGTTAATGTTTGAGGGACTGTGTGAAGGAAGAATTAGTATTATTCTGCATGATTACAGACATCAAGATTAGGACTAAGAGGTGGAATTTACAAGGAGAAATTTTTTTTTGCTTTTAAATGAGGAAAATATACTAATCATTAGAACTGTTAAAATGAAATTGAGGGATTGGCGATATTCAAGTAGGGACTAAATTGAGAAATTGTTAAAGATATTGTACAGAAAATCCATTCTGTTAATAGTGGTTAGATTAGGTGACTTGTGAAATGCTTTCTGTTTTTAAAATAGGAATGGGAGCTCTTCTGGTACCAATGGTGGAATGAGGAAAAAACCCTCCTTCCTCCACAGCCCTCCCAAATTCTCTTCCAAACAACTTGAAAACTATCTCAAAATTGATTTAGAACAGGGGGAAGCACCTTATGAGCATATTAAAAAAGGTCTGTCTTACTGGGGTGGGAAGGAAGTGAAGTTTGAGATTAGTGCCAGCCAACCTTGTAGGGGGTTGCTGCTGAAAGGCTCCCATCCTGGGGCAATCCATTAGTGAAGTCTGACCCTTTTGCAAGCCAGCAGTCTGTGCACAGCAAGACCTCACCATGTACCACCATTGCTGACCAGTAGTCCCAAGCCCAGGGTTGTCCAGCAGTAAGACCATGCCCGAAGGCCCTCCAGGAATACACAAGTCAAGTCCTGTCCTGGGGCAAGCCAGTCACAAAATCCTAAATCCCAGCACAAGAAATTTAGGACAGTACAGGACCAGAAACTGACTCTCACTTAAAAATACCAAGTCACTAAACAGAAAAAAATGATTAAAAAAACAATTGGCCATAGAAATATATGTCACTTCCTGGTGACAGAAAGGATCAAGGCAAAAATTTAGAAGATGACAACACTGTCAAAATGGCTACATATGAAACATCAAAGAAAAATGTAGTTTAATTTCAGGCCAAAAAAGAACTAGAAAAATTTTAAAAGGATTTAAAAAATCATATTAGAGGAAAAAAAAGTCACATTAGAGAAAAAACTGGGGAAAAATGACACTAATACAAGAGAATCATGAAAAAAAGCCAATAGCATGGAAAAAGTTATTCAAAAATAAAATTTTTTTATTTAAATTTTACTACACAAAAATATAATTGGTGACTAGGTGGTGCAGTGGATAGAGCACCAGCCCTGAAGTCAGGAGGACCTGAGTTCAAATCTGATCTCAGACACTTAACACTTCCTAGCTGTGTGACCCTGGGCAAGTCACTTAACCTCAATTGCTTCAGCAAAAAAATATATATATATAATTGGTGAAGTGGAAAAGAAAATAACAAACTCACTGAAGAAACTAATTCATCAAAAATTAAAATTGACAAGTAGAAGTTAATGACTCCATGAGACATCAAGATATAAAAAAAATTAAAAAAAAAGAAGAATGTGAAATTTCTCACTAGAAAAACAACTGACCTGGAAAATAAATCTTTGGACTACCTGAAAGTCATGATGTAAAAAAACAAACAAACAAAAAAGCCTGAACAACATCTTTCAAGAAATTAATAAGAAAACCAATATTCTAGAATCAAAGGTCAAAATAGAAATGGAAAGAACTCACTGATCACCTTCTGAAAGAGATCTCAAAATGAAAAGTCTCCAAAATATTATAGCCAAATTTCAGAGCTCCCAAATCAAGAAGAAAGTACTGCAAATAGCCAAAAAGAAACAATTCAAATATTTAGGGTTGCAGTTAGAATAGAGGGGTTTTGTCAACTTCCATATCAAAAAACCAGAGGGCTAAGAAAATACATTCCAGAAGCCAAAGGAGTTAGATAATAATCAAGAATTGCTTACTTAGCAGAACAGAATATAATTCTTCAGCGGTAAAAATGGATATTTAAAGAAATAGAGGACTTGAAAGCATTCCTATTTAGAAGACCAGAGTTGAATAAAAAATGTGATTACCAAATACAAACCTAAGGGAAAACATAAAAAGGTAAAACAGAAAGATGAAAGTGAAAACATAAGAGATTCAATAAAATTAAACTGTTTACATTTCTGGATGACGATATTGTTTATGATTTTTTTAATTAAAGTTTTTTAATTTCAAAACATATGGAAGGATAATTTTTCAACATTAACTTTTGCAAAGCTTTGTGTTCCAATTCTCCACTTTCTTCTCCCCACCCCCTTTCCTAGATGGCAAGTAATCCAATATATGCTAAACATGGTAAAAATATATGTTGAATCTGCATACATATTTATACAATTATTTTGTTTCATGATAAAAATCAAATCAAATCAAAAAGGAAAAAAATGAAAAAGAAAATAAAATGCAAGCAAACAACAGCAAAAAGAGTGAAAATGCTATGTTGTGATCCAACAACCTGGAAGAGGCAGGGGAGAGATGAAATGGGGTATTCTGAAAAATTTCTTGCAGATAGAATTTCAAAAAGGAAACTGAAGCATAGCTGTGAGAATATAAACTTTTAAAAAGGTTATGATTTTTTCTGAGTAGGTTTTTAGGTAGATGTATTTGATTATAAATTAAGCTGTGTTTAAAGGGACCTCATTAAGTGGAAGAAGTAATTATTTTTATTCTAAGTGAGAAAAACAGTGAGCAGAGTAGGAAGCTAGGTAACATAAGCAAGGAGATATAATTTTTCTAAAAAGATTCTTGCTGTTAGGTTTTCAACTAAATAATTGGGACTGAGAAAAAAAAATGGTGTGAGCAAAGTGAGTGGTAAAGGCCAGTTTAATGAGGGTGGAACCCCAGATCTTCAATAGTTCAGCAAGGTAGCAGAGAGTGACATTATGGGGAGAAAGTTTGAATTGTACAGACTTAAGTTTCTCCCTGAGACGGGTAGGGAGAAACTCTGATTATTTGGACTTTTTATCTTAATTGGATTTTTCTATTCTTTAAATGGGTCTTCAAGTCCCACACTTTTGGTTAAAGCCTCTGGTAGAATTTTTAGCTGAATTCTTTATTCAGGAATTCATGAGTACCGGGTGGTCCCACAATGGATCAAATAAATAATCCAAAGTCAAGAGAGCCACCCTGTCCGGTACACCCCTGGGAACTTTATACAGTCCCAAACAAAGTCCCAAGCCCACCCCTCTTTTCCTTTCCATACATTCTAATTGGTTATATATGCTTTACTTTCCTTATTTAGGGATTGGAATGTTGACAGCTTATAAAATAGACTACCTTCTACTTTCCCCTCCACCCCTGAAACTGAAACTTAGACCCTCAGGCTTTATCTAATTTAGTCTATAGTCCTGAGAGATCTTCACTCCAATTGTCACACTCAGTACATCTACTCCATATAATCATATCAATAAGGCTCCCTCAAGGCTATCTATGTTTAAAGTTTAAAGGATAATTTAAGGAGAAAAGTTTAAAAAATCTGTCTTTTGATTGTGATCAAAATTAAGAGACAGACAGAAAAAAGGAACTTTCCTCCTATTTATAAAAGTGAAGATTTCAAAGTAGAATTAGAGAAGGAATTTTTCTTTTGAGTACTTCCTTGAAGTAAAAGCCACTATTTTTGGGGTGGGAGTGTGTGTGTGTGTGTGTGTGTGTGTGTGTGTGTGTGTGTGTGTGTGTGTGTGTTTCAACAGCTGCTAGTATTTAATTGTAGTATAATGAGATCTTGAACCAAGCTGCCCATAGACAGAGTGACTGTATGAATCCAAGTATAAAGTGTTTCTACTGTGAAAGGAAAGGTCAGATTATTCAAAACCATTTTTTTAAAAACAGAAAAAGGAATACTAGAAATAAAAAGGGCAATGGTTTTAAGGGTTATTGGAGGAACAATTATAGGAAGAGAGAGAAATGAGGGCTATGGATCTCTCTTTTTCTTTTTAATGGTATTTTATTTTTAAAAATACATGCAAAGATAGTTTTCCACATTCACTTTTGCAAAACCTTGTGTTCCAAAATTGTTTCCCTCTTCTCTCCCCTCCCTCAAGGCAGTAAGCAATCTGATATGTTAAACATTTACAATTCTTCTAAACATATTTCCATATTCGTCATTCGGAACAAAAAAAAAATCAGTTCAAAGGGGGAAAAAACATGAGAAAGGAAAAAAAAAACCAAGCAAACAATAACAATAAAAAAATTGAAAATACTATACTTTGTTCCACATTCAATCTTCATAGTTCTCTTTCTGGATGTGGATGGCACTTTTCATCTTGAGTCTTTTGGAGTTGCCTTGACCCACCTTGTTGAAAAAAGCCATGCCCATCACATTGATCATCATATAATAATAATCTTATTGTGACCAAATAAATGTTTTCTTGGTTCTGCTCACTTCTCCCAGCATCAGTTCAGACTTTTCTGAAATCAGTCTGCTCATCATTTCTCACAAAACAATAATATTCCATTACATTCATATATCATAATTTATTCAGTCATTCTCCAATTGAGGGGCATCCACTCAATTTCCAGTTCCTTGTCACTATAAAAAGAGCTGTTAAAATACTTTTGCACAAGGATCCTTTTCCTTCTTTTATGGTCTCTTTGGGATACAGACCCAGTAGAGACACTGCTGGATCAAGGGGTATGTATAATTAGATAGCCTTCTGGGCATAATTCCAAATTGCTCTCCAAAAAGTTTGGTTTATTTCACACTACCACAAACCATGCTTTAGTGTTCCAGTTTTGTCACATTCCCTCCATCATTCATCATTATCTTTTTCTGTCATCTTAGCCAATCTGAGAGGTATAAGATATTTCAGAGTTGTCTTAATTTACATTGCTCTAATCAATAATGACAGTACATTTTTTTTCATATGACTAGAAATGACTTTCACTTCTTTGTCTGAAAATCTGACCATTTATCAGTTGGGGAATGACTTGTATTCTTATAAATTTGATTCTATATGAATATATTTTAGAAATGAGCCCTTTACATGGCTCTCTTCAACAATGATATGTTTCAAACCACCTCCAATTGTTCACTGAAGAAAGCCATATACACCCAGAGAGAGGGATGTGAAATGTGGACCACAACATAACATTCTCATACTCCTTGATTGATGTTTGCTTACATTGTGTTTCCTTTATCTGATATATCGTTTGTGTAGATAAGATTTTTCTTGCACAACAATAAGTTTGGAAATATGTATACATATATTCGATTTGCCAATATGTTAACATAATTAACATGTAGTGGATATCCTGCCATCTAGGGGAGGGGTGGGGAAGTTGGGGGGAAAATTTGTAACGGAAAGCTATGTAAAGGTTATTGTTGAAGAATTACCCACACATATGTTATGCAAATAAAATAAAATTAAAAAAAAAAGAAATGAGCCCTTTATCAGAAAAACTGTCTATAAATTTTTTCTCCAACTTTCTGCTTCCCTTCTTTTGGCTGCATTGGTGTTGTTTGTGCAAAAACCTTTTAATTTAATTTAATAAAATTAATCATTTTGAATTTAATAATGTTTTCTAGTTCTTCTTTGGTCATAAATTCCTCCCTTCTTCACAGATCTGAGAGGCAGACTATCCCTTACTCTCCTAATTTGCTTATAGTATCACCATTTATGTCTAAATTATGAACCCATTTTGACCTTATTTTGGTATAGGGTATCATAAGTTGGTCAATCCTAGTTTCTGCTATACAATTTTCCAGTTTTCTTAGCAATTTTTGCCAAATAGTGAGTTCTTATCACAGAAGCTCAAGTCTTTGGATTTATCCAACACTAGATTACAATCGTCATTGATTATTGTGTTTCATGAGCCTAACCTATTTCACTGACATAATACTCATTTCTTAGTCAGTACCAAATGATTTTAATGACTGCTGTTTTATAGTATAGTTTTAGATTTGGTATAGCTAAGGCTTCATTTGCCTTTTCCTCTTAGTTCCCTTAAAATTCTTAATGTTTAGTTTTTCCTGATGAATTTTGTTATTTTTTCTAGCTCTATAAAGTAATTTCTTGGCAGTTTGATTAGAATGTCTGAATAAGTAGGTTAATTTTGGTGGAATTGTCATTTTTATTATATTAGCTCAGTCTATCCATGAACTCTTGATAATTCTTCCATTTGTTTAAATGTAACTTTATTTGTGTGAAAAGTGTTTTGTAATTGCAATCATATAGTTCCGGGCTTTGTCCTGACAGATACACTACCAAATATTTTATATTATCTTCATTATTTTAAATGGGTTTTCATTTTCTATCTCTTGCTGCTGGGTTTTGTTAGTAACATATAGAAATGAAGGGATTTATATGGATTTATTTTCTATTCTGCAACTTTGCTAATTTTAACTGTTTCTAGTAGATTTTTATTTGATTTTCTAGGATTCTCTAAATATATCATCATATCATCTGCAAAGAGTGATAGTTCTGTTTCCTCTTTACCTACTCTAATTCCTTCAATTTTTTTCCTTCTCTTATTGATAAAGCTAATATTTCTAGTACAATATTGAATAATCATAGTGATAATAGGCAATCTTGTTTTCCCCCAATCTTATTGGGCATGCTTCTTTCTAGCTTATCTCCATTACATGCTTATTGATGGTTTTATAATTATAAGTAACTGCTACTTATAATTTTAAGGAAAACTGCATTTATTCCTATGCTTTCTAATGTTTTTAGTAGGAATGAGTGTTGTATTTTGTCAAATGCTTTTTCTGTATCTACTGAGATAATCGTAAGAGTTCTGTTAGTTTGGTTATTGATATGGTCAATTATGCTAATAGTTTTCTTGGTATTGAACCAGTTCTGCATTCCTGGTATAAATCCCACTTAATCATAATGTATTATCCTGGGGATAAGTTGCTGTGATCTCTTTGCTAATCTTTTATTTAAGATTTTTGCATCAATATTCATTAGGGAAATTAGCCTATTATTTTTGTTCTCTGCTTTGGCCCTTCCTGGTTTAGCTATCAGTTCCATATCTGTGTCATAAAAGGAATTTGGTAGGACTCCTTCTTCACCTATTTTTTTTGAAACATTTATATAATATTAGAAAGAATTTGGTAGAATCCACTGATAAATCAATTGGAGATTTTTTCTTAGAGAGTTCATTAATGCTTTTTTAATTTCTTTTTCTAAAATGGGACCATTTATTTATTTTTTTTTTTTTTGCTGAGGCAATTGGGGTTAAGTGACTTGCCCAGGGTCACACAGCTGTTACGTGTCTGAGACCAGATTTGAACTCAGGTCCTCCTGACTTCAGGGCTGGTGCTCTATCCACTGCGCCACCTAGCTGCCCCAAAATGGGACCATTTAAATAATTTATTTCCTCATCTGTTAATCTGGGCGATCTATATTTTTGTATGTATTCATTCATTTCACTTAGATCATCAGATTTGTTGGCATACAATTGGGCAAAATAACTCCTAATTATTGCTTTCAATTTCCTCTTCATTGATGGTAAGTTCATTCTTTTCATTTTTGATACTAGTAATTCAGATTTTTTCTTTCCCTTTTTTAATCAAATTAACCAAAGGTTAATCTATTTTGTTGGTTTTTTTTCCCATAAAACCAACTCTTAGTTTTGTTTATTATTTCAATAGTTTTCTTATTTTCAATTTTATTAATTTCTTCTTTGAATTTCAATTTATAGATGAGATGCTAGAGATTGATATAATTTCTGAACTCTTTTTTAGGGAATATTTCCTTCAATTTTTAAAAATAGTTTTGTCCTATGTGATGGAATAGATGATAACTGCAAGAAAGAGAGATTAAAGGTAGATTAAGGGGGCTAAATTTTGTAGGTATTCTGTGCACAGTTAAATAAACAGAATAATTTTCTGTTGAAAACCCATTTGTGTACATGTAATTTGCTTGGTTTTCTACAAAATTTATTTGTGATAGTCTCACAAGTAGCTAGGACACATATTTGAGTTTAGTTATGGCCTAAGAAAATGATGTTTCTGCTTTTTTTTTTTTTTTTGCTATTGTTTTATATCTTTTCTCAGTTCTCATCCTTTTTGATCTTTTTGGTATCATTGGATTATTTTGACCACCCTCTCTATCTGGATACTTCATTCTCTCTGTGTTTTTGTGACACTGCACTCTACTATGTGTTTGCTGGCTCATTGTCTATCTCCCATTCTCTAAAAAAAGATGAAGAAACTTTGTCCTGCTACCTTGTATATCAAGATTTTCCCTAATATCTCCAGTTGATAGTGCCTTTCATCTAAAATTGCCATGTATTTGCTTTCTATATACTTGAATATACTCATGTTGTCTCTCTGAATAGAATATAAGCTTCCTGAAGGCAGACTGATCACCTAGATTATTACAACAGTCTTATCTGCCTCCCTGCTTCACGTGTCTCCCCACTATAATCTAACTTCAGCACAGCTTCCAAAGTTATTTTCCCACAATGTATATCTGACCATGTTGCCATACCTCATCCCTAAATCCCCAAACCCTAATGTCTTCACATTATCTCTAAGATGAAATCGAAACTTTGGTATATAAAACTTCACTACACAACTGCTTTCTTTTTATGTTTTTAGGACTTTAACATTTATCACCTCTGAACCATATTGGTCTACTTACAATTCTTTATTCACCTTGTTCTATGTCCTATATTTATTTTACACTGGCTGCCCCTCATGACTAGAATGATCTATCTCCTTTCTGTCTATACTGACACATTCCAGAGGAATACATTGTTCAGTTACAGAAATAAAAAAATGTCAAGAAAGTACTTACTAAAATTGTAAAATTAACTAATTTCCCCATTTTTTCTGTATGCAATTTTCCTTTTATTTCCTTTATTCTCTTTTCTCTGATCTTTCTTTTCTGGAAGGAAGGGATCCTTCTTTTCCCATTTCCCAACCATAAGAAATGTCACTGGATCATAAAGCATCACCAGGGGAGTAAGGTGTAGGAAGACTAGAAAGGTAGAAAGAGACTAGGTTATAAAGAGCTTTTTATCCCAAGGAAACAATATTGTATGTAATATTGAAGAGCTACGGACTTACTGAGTTGGTAGGGTGGATTGCCATAGTCAGATCTGCACATTAGTCAGATCACTTTGACAGCTAAGTAGAGGGAAGTCTGATGAAGAAAGACTTTGTAATTTGAATCATATTTCAAATGTAATAAAGGAAGTAATTACTAGAAAACTCATGCATCTTAGTAGGTGAAATAAATATTCAATCAGTGGTACACTGAGAAAAGCATTGGCTTAGGTTGCTTGGGGGGCTAGTTTTAGCTCCATCAGTACTATCTATATATGTCAATGAGCAAGTGTCTGGACCCTAATTTCCTTACATGTAAAATGATTTATTTGCACAAAGTTTTTTTA
This sequence comes from Myrmecobius fasciatus, assembly GCA_023553655.1. NCBI lineage: Eukaryota > Metazoa > Chordata > Mammalia > Dasyuromorphia > Myrmecobiidae > Myrmecobius > Myrmecobius fasciatus. The sequence continues at coordinate 222,514 of JAJPUD010000497.1, forward strand.
CCTTAGGTTCTTCACTCTCCCTTAGTTTTCATATCAAATCATCTTGAAATCTAGTCAGTTCTGTATTCATAAAATCTCTGCAGTTCACCATCTTGGCTCTGCCCTCCCACAAAATCTCTTATACGTGTTTTACTCTTCTTATTCATACAACAATGTCCTAATTTAGACCCTTTTCACTTCTAGTTTAGACTATTTCAATAATTGCCTAACTGATCCTCTGCCTCAAATCTCTTGTTCCTTCCTTTTTTCCTCCCCACTGCTTTCAAAGTGATGGTTAATGTCTGCTATTGCTATGCTTTAGAGATGGACAACAATGTAGTATAGTTAATTGAAGTCAGAATCTGGATTTGACTCTTGGTTCTGATGCTTATTATTCCTTGCACCTTAGATAAGTCACTTAACCCTGAGAATAACTTTTTTCATCTATAAAATATTTGAGGTCTCTTCTAAGTCTGAATCTATGATCCCTGAGGAATGGATGCAGATGATGACTATAATTTGCAGCCTAGGACTAGGGAGAGGTGGTCACTATGACATTAATTATTGTTTTTCAATCATGTCTGACTCTTTGTCCCTGAAGACCATACTGTTCACAGGATTTTCTTGACAAACATAGAGGAGAAATTTGCCCTTTCCTTCTTCAGTAGACTAGGGAAAACAGAAGGTATGACTTGCTCAGGGCTACAAAGTGTTTGAGGTTACATTTGAACTCAACTCTTCCTATTTCCAAGCATAGTACTTTATCCACTGAACCACCTAGATGAATATGACATTAAAAGGCTGAAACAGTAACTTGATGGTGGTGATAGCCTGTTTCCTAAGCTTTCTAAGCTTAATTGCCTCTTCCTAGCCCTTCACCATGATGATAGAAGGAGCAGCATTTTCCATGTATGCTGGCAGAACTGTTATGTCTATTCTTTCAAAATGCTTCATTTTTAAGTCATCAGAAATGATCTCAAAACTAGAAACATATAAGAAATGTAACTGAAAATGTGAAAGGTTTTTTGATCACAGGCTCACCTTTTCTGGAACACTTAGTTCTTGCTGAATGAGGTTTTAATGTTATGTGTATACATATATTAGCTATTGTTGTTGTTGTTATTATTCTCATTATTCTTGTCTTTTGTAATGGAATTGAAACAGAAACAGTCCAGAGACAAGTCACTATACTTCTATTATTCTTTGTTATTTAATGTTCTAAATACTATTACATAGATGGATAAAATAATTGCTTTATATTCTTAAAGAAAAGTATTGGTATGTAAAAATAAAGCTTTTTGGGGTATATTCCAATAATAAATAGGATGAGAATGGTATATACTTCATCCTGTTCCCATGCAACTTTGATTTCTTCTGCTAAGTGTTGTCATTCTACCCTCATAACTCAATTATATATTTTACATTTAAAGATAATCTAATTGTATTTCTTTTCCAATTTTTCCTTTAATACTCATTTCATTTATAAAAAATCTTAAATTCTTAAAAAACCTCTTGCTTTATCTTTTCCAGGAATTCTATTTGAATTTGTGTCAAATCTATGTTTTTCTTTGGTTTTGTTTGTAGATGTCTTTTGATGTCCTCTTTTGGGTTTGGATTTTGAGCATCCTTATCATAATAGCTTTTGATGAAGAGATTCTTCTTTTTCTTCTCTCTTTCTTTTCTGCTTTTTTCTCTTTCTCTTCTTCATCCTTCTAACTGTACTCTACAGTTTCTAGCTTAGAAACATTTAGTATAATAACATCTATTAAAACATTATTGAATTTTTAATGGATGTAAATCATGTAATTCCATGCCTGAAGTAAGGAAGATCTAGGTTTAGAAGTCATATGCATACAGTTAAGTGAGCCCAAAGGAAGTAATAAGGTCTTCAAGTGAGATAGTACAGATGGAAAAGAGAAGAGGTCCCAGGACTATCTCAGAGGATGTTTAGGCTTAGATGTATCAAAGACTGAGAAGGAACAGACATACAAGGAGGAGGCAAACAAATGATACTGTCCTTGAATGCTGTCACTATTAGCTTTACTTAACTGTTGGCACAGTGTTGTCAATGCTAATATCTCTGATACAACTTACTATTCTACTTCATTCACCTTCCCTAATATATTACCTCCATGACTTCCTATTAGTAATGCAAACAACTTCAGTTTTGAGCAGTTTAGCACTGTTCTTGGAATAGTGCTGCCCCATTTTATTGTGACCCTGATTCTTGAAGGCTAATATATCAGTTATTTGTTTACTTGTTTTTTGAGGACAAGGTCTGCACTATATTTCTCTCCAAGTTTTAGTATAGTATCTATAAAAGGTATTTAATAAACATTTACCAAATTGACAAAGAAATAAGGAGTTGTTTAGCCCGAAGAAGATTCTTTTAGATTGATGTAAGTCCATGAACACTTTGTTCAAGTGTTTGAAAGTCATGTTGAAGAGGAATTAATATTATTTTGTGTATTTACATGGTGTAGAACTATAGCTCTTGGGTTGAAGATATAGGAAATCATTTTTTTGGCTTAACTTTTAGGGAAACATCTTCACCATTAGAGCCAGAACAAGTGATTCTTTGAGCAATCAATTTCCCATTTCTAGAGGGGCTCAATTACAGGTCAGATCACTACTTATTTCATGTTTCTTCTGCTAATAATTACTAGACTAGGTGACATGAATAGGAATGAGTTTTCTCATTAAGGTAAGCCCAGCTTACAGGAAAAAAAAAAGGAATCAGGAGGTCTATTTTCTCATCACTGGTAACTAAGCAACTCTTGGTGTGCAGCCAAAATTTGAATAGAAGATTAATTCTCTATGGAGCATTGTAAATAAAGTCACACTCCTAGATGTAGAATGCAGATTTATTCTCCTCCCTGAAGAACCTGTTTTCTTTGGAGACCCTAGGGAAGTTTTGATTCTGATCTCCAGATTCAGGATAAACCTCCTGTGTTCTGTTATCTGCTGATTATGGGAACAGTAAAAAGAGAAAAATTTGATTGGTAAAGCCACACTTTGTAATTGTGCTTTTTAGCTCAGAATTTCTACTGAGAATTTCTGAGACTAAGATCCATAGTTGAATAGTTGAATAAGGATCTATAAATACTTCACTGTCATTTCCCCCAAGAACCCAGGGAATGGGGAGGCAGAAAAGTCCATTACTGATGGTCTGAGCTGAAATGAGAGTAAATGAATGTTAGAAGAGTCTCTCCTGATTCCTCTTTCTAAAGCCATGATCATGAGATCCCAGAGTTCTGTGAAATCCATCTTCCCTAAGAGGCTGATTAGAGTGAGTTGGTGAGTGTGCTATGTACAATATAGAGAGACAATTAACTTTTTAGTGTATATAGAGCTTTATGTAAGTATGTGCCATAGGGGGAGTCTTGATTGTGATCCTGGGTCACAGGAATTCTCGCTCTGTAAATATCTCAGAGAGCCTATTTGCTTATCCCTAAAATGCACCTGTTAGTTATAGTCCAAATATTGACAAATTCCTATACAAGAAGCTGAAATAATCTCAACACACTACAGTAATAGGAAGAGAATCATTGCTTCTTCCCCACCCTTTGGTCTTGCAACAGTTCCAGGTCTTATTTTGGAGGTAGGATCAGAAAGATTTTTTGTTGTTGCTGGGGTTTTTTTTTTGGCAACTATTTGTTTTAAAGATTATAATAAAGAGCAGTCAGATCATTGTCTATTCTATTGGCAACAAGGACATGTTTGATGGTGCCAGAAGTGGAATGGATTTAGAGTGTCCAAGTGTCCCCACTTTGTCAGTAGAGTAGGGAAAAATTTTTCCTTCTTATGCTGTTCTTTCCTGCTCCCACAGATCCTTCCCAGAGAAGAATGGCCACAGGAAGTGATTCTTCAGTGACAGAATATTTTCTTGCTGCTTTAACGGACCAACCAGAGCTCCAGCTCCTTCTCCTTTTCCTGTTTTTTAGCGATCTACATGGTCGCTGTGGTGGGGAACCTTGGTCTGATCACTTTGATTAGATTGAATTCCCATCTTCACACTCCCATGTACTATATCTTCTTCAACTTATCCTTCATAGATCTCTGCTACTCCTC
>JAJPUD010000497.1:242061-280338 GCA_023553655.1 Myrmecobius fasciatus
AAACTAGTAATCATTTAATAAATATTTTTCCATTCATTCAAAATATGTGATTAAAATTCTAAGTTGAGATATTAAAACTTATGAAGAAGACATAGTAAAAGTTTTAAGAAACTTAACTTTGTTGAATTTCCCAGGTTTATTCTTGATCATGTGTCTGTGACACTAATAGAATGTCTCCATTTCATCATCCTCTCCAAAGAATATTGCTTCAGAAGTTTCAGTTACCTTCTTAGTGATCTGTTTCCTTATGATTATTGCAAAGCGAAATGGACAGAACTAGGGCCAATTGATTTATGTTACATGCAGTATATTTAAACTTTAGATAAAGAATTTTCCAACAAGTAGAGCAAATCAAAATAGAGTAAATTGCCTCATTAAGAGAATTCTCAGTAACTGGAAGTATTTAAATATAAATTGTGTTGATTGCTTTTCAGAGATAAATTGTAGAATGGAACAGGAAAAGATTTGATCTCGGAGATCTTTTTTCATGCTAAAGTATTACTATTCTTTTTTTTTTTTTAACCTCCACAACCTATTTGCATCTATTTGTCCTTTTCCATTCTTCTACTTTAATAGTCGTCATCCTATTTCAGGCCCTTACACCTCTTACTTGAACTATTGCAATAATCTCCTAATTGTTTTCCTTGTCTCTCTAGTTTTCTTTCAAGTGAATCAATCTTCCACAGATCTGCTAAAATGAACTAAATCATAGTTCTGATCATGGCATTCCCTTACCCAATAAACTCCAGTGAATCTCTATTGACTCTAGGTTGCAATATAAATTCCTCTGGCCTTTAAAGCCCTTCACAATTCTGCTTTTTACATTTCCATCTTTATTATACAGTATTCCCCTTCTTCTATGCAGCATCCTGGAGATACTGGCATTTTCACAAATGATAATCCTTGTTCCTTTTCTATGCCTTTGTATTAACTGTCTCCCTTGCCTGAATGAACTTCTAAATTCCCCATTTCCTTCAAAATTCAACTCAGGTATCACTTTCCATATGAAATATTTCATGATTTCTCTTCCCCAGTTGCTCATGTCCTCTATCCCCCCCAAATATCTTCTATTTATTATGATTATACATGCATACACATACAATCTTTTTCTCAATAGAATATAAACTCCTTGAGCAGAGGTATTGTTTCACTTTTGTCCTTGTATTGTCATTGTTTTGTATAGTGTCTGAGAGTAATAAATGCTTTCTGATTGGCTATATAAAGAAAACAGGAGAGAAACAAGTGAGGTTTCTTTTTTCTGTCCATTGGGGAATATGAAATCCCTACTGAGAAGTCAAAATTTGCATAGTCTAAGGACTCAAGCAGCCAAAGTGCACATGATGATGCCAAGTGAAAACACAAAGCCCATTTCTTCTCCCTGAAGTGCCTGATCTCTCAAATTAATCCTGGTAGGGCAACCCCCAGAATAAAAGATCTTGTTTCTTATCATTAGGTAATTCCAGTGACATTTGAAAGACATTATTTCCTCCCTTAGCCAGAGCATCTTTGAGATAAAATCACAGACAGAATCCTATAGCCCTCACTCAAAAGAGCTCTGAAGGTAACTTAGTGGGCTCTGAAGTCCTTCAGCCAGAAAGAGAACTGTTAAATCTATCAACACTGAGCATCTAGGACTAGGGCAATATCCAGATAATAACATCCCATCCTGAGGGTTGAAGACTGAAAAAAGGTGAGTGAATGATCTATTTTTCCTGATTTTCTTGAGGTTCATGGAAATGTTACTTCCTTGTGGAACTGAATTAAATAGAATTTATGAGAATGCATTGGACAATAAGAAGTTTCTAGGTGTACCCAGTTCTTTCCACTTTTTGCTCCTGGAAATTTTTGTGAATCCTGGGAATGACAATCTCAGAGACATTTTTTCTTTCTCTGAAATGATTGCCATAAAGTAAAGCAAGAGATCACAATATTTTTGTGCAGTGAATTTCTTTAATAGTTTGGTGAAACGTATAAACTCTTTTTTCCGGATGTTTTTACACATATAAAATACAATATATAGCATTATAAAGGAAGTCAATTATATTAATATTGTATATAATTTTAAAAAATTTATAGATCCCATGTTAAGAACCCCCTCAGTAAAGGATTGTTGAAGGTTAATCATTAGAGCTTCTAAATCCATCTTCTGCTTATGTTGAGAAAGGCACTGTTGTTTCTTACACTAGTGCTTTAGTAGCTCTACATATGACCATAGATTCAGAATCAGGAGGAACTCATTGAAATATTTCACCTAATTGTGTAGCTTAGAATGTTTTGCGTTCCTGAGCTTGCTGATAGCAACAAAAGAAAGGGTATAGGAAGAGAACAAGCATTTATTAAGCACTTACCATGTGGTTGATACTTGCCAGTGATTTCAAATAACTCATTTGATCATCACAACAATCTTCTGAGATAGGTAGCATTATTATCTCCATTTTATAGTTTAGGACATTGGTTAAACAACTTACCCAGGGCCCCATAGCTAAAAAGTTTGAAGCTAGATTTAAACTTGGGTTTTCTTGATAATGAACTCAGTGCTTCCCAGTAGAAGATTGGACTTAACCTCCCAGCAAAGGACTGGATTTAACCTCCCAATTGTTATTTTTATGTCCTGATCATTCAGTCAACATATATTTATTAAGTTCTTATTATGTCCTACTTCTTTGTTAAACACTGGGGATACAAAGAAAAAACAGATAGTTCCTGTCTTAAGAAAGGGGAGACATGGACATGAATTGGGAGAATTCCCCATTTAGAAAGTAGAGACACAAACATAAGTAGATACTTGGGAGGTAAAGAAGGTAGTTGAGGAGTAGTTGTAGCTGGTGGTAAGGATGTTTGAGATTATTGTTGTTTGAGCTAAGCATTGAAAGAAGTCAGGAATTTTGAGAAGGAATAAAAAGAAAGGACATTTTAGGTATAGGGGATAGTTTGTGCAAAAGCCTACATGTGACAATTGGAGAACTTTTTACTTGAAAGACCTCAAGTAAGTCAGTATGCCTGGATCATAGCATGAATGTGAAAGGAAAGATAGGAATGGGTCAAGTAGTGAAGGACTTTGAATGACAAATAGGGCATATAATGCTAGACCCCAGTTAATGTTTTTTTTTTTTCTTTCTCCTATTCTACAGATCACAACCAGAAGAGAATGGTCATAGGAAATCAATCCATAGTGTCTGCATTTATTCTTGTGGGGCTAACAGATCAACCAGAGCTTCAGCTTCCCCTCTTCTTCCTATTCCTAGGGATGTATGTTCTTACTGTTGTGGGGAACCTGGGCTTGATCATTCTGATTGGACTGAATTCTCATCTTCACACCCCCATGTACTATTTTCTCTTTAATTTGTCCCTTATAGATCTCTGTTATTCTACTGTTATTACTCCCAAAATGCTGGTGAACTTTGTCTCAGTGAAAAACATCATCTCCTACTCTGGATGCATGACACAGCTTTCTTTCTTTCTTTTTTTGGTTGTTTCTGAGTCCTTTATTCTTTCAGCTATGGCTTATGATCGTTATGTTGCTATTTGTAACCCTCTGCTTTATAATGTGACCATGTCTCACCAAGTCTGTTCTCTGCTATTATTTGGAGTGTATGTAATGGGGTTTTCTGGAGCCATGGCCCATACAGGTTTCATGCTGAGATTAGGGTTCTGTAATGTCAATATTATTAATCACTACATGTGTGATATACTCCCCCTCCTAGAGCTCTCATGCACCAGCACCTATGTTAATGAGTTAGTGGTTTTCATTGTAGTGGGCATTGACATTGGAGTTCCCACTGTCACCATATTTATTTCTTATGCTTTAATCCTCTCTAGCATCCTCCAAATCAACTCCACTGAGGGCAGGTCCAAAGCCTTCAGCACCTGCAGCTCCCACATAATTGCTGTTTCTCTTTTCTTTGGCTCAGGAGCATTTATGTATCTCAAACCTTCCTCCCTTCTATCCATGACCCAGGGAAAAGTATCTTCTTTATTCTACACCATTGTGGTACCTATGCTGAATCCTATGATCTACAGTCTGAGAAACAAGGATGTCAAATTGGCTCTGAGGAAAACTCTGAATAGAATTATATTTTAAATAGAATGAGGTCAATTAGAAGACAGAAAGTTCTGTTTCTTTTATTGGAGTTTTTTCATGGAGTGATCCTGATTTGAAGCCTTTTCTCTGTAGAAGGAGCAAATCTTTGTTCTCATACAGAATAATCTCTACTTTACACATGAATTCTTGTTTTCACACAAATACAAATCTCCTTAATGTTATTCCCAGTGCATTAAACTTATTGCCATTATACAGAGTTTTTCAGAAATAATTTTTGTATGGAAAAAATCCTAAAGCTTTCAAGGATGTAGATGGGGCTAACAAGGCTTTTAAGTTTGATATAAACAATTTTAGAGCTAAAATAAACCTTAGAGGTTTCTTTTGTTCATTTGAATTATGAATTCATTTTAATTACCCAATGTCAAAGAACTAGTTGGAGCAGGCTCTCCTTGGCCAAGTGATATAAGAAGCAATTGAGTTTTAGGTTGGGATGCAAATTGTGGCCTTATTGTCTTAATGGTGAAAAGGATAATATTATAGGTAACTTCAGGAGTTTGGAGGAAGATTCTCTGGGTTAAAGATCAGGAGGAAATATTAGAGTGTAGTACAAGATTTTAAGAGGGACAAGAGACAACTTTTTTTCTCCTAAAAGTAGCATGGTAGAATAGGTAGAAAGATGATATTGAAGTCAAGAAGTCCTGGATTCAGTTCCTCTTCAGACACATATTGACTATGTGATCTGGACATATCATATAACTTCTTTGTACCTCAATTTTCTTAAAAGCCCCTTGAAGTTCTAAATATATGATTCTGTGCCCCATTATGTTTGTGTACTCTGGAAAAGTCATTAATCTATAAGAAACTCAGTAAATTAGAGTAATAAATTGCAGAGCAGTTGAGGAAGATTAGCTGTATTGGTAGAAGAAGCTTCATCTCTGATTGTTCCTTATGCCAATGAAATCATAGCTCTTCTTTTAAAAAATGGAGTATGGTATTATGTATAGATAACTGAAGCCATTTTTCTCTCTTTACTACTCTGATTCTTATACATTACCAATCATTTCTACTTATCCTGTTTATTATGATTATGATTATTTGTATTTTATCTTCTGCAAACTGTGTTGCCTGATTTGGCAGATCATATACTCATAGATTTAGAGCTTGGAGGGACTTTTAAAAACCATCTTGTCTGACTGTCTCAATTTAAAGTTGAGGAATTTAGAGGTTCTAGGAGTTAAAAGGATTTCTCTAGAATGGCACAGTTACAAATTTCATAGGGAGGATTTAAATTCAGGTCCTCAGAAATATGAAACAGTATTCTACATATGGGCAGTTTTCTTTCTTCTTTCCTTTTTAGTTAAAAGCCTTCTCTCTCCTTCCTTCCCCAGTGAAGCAATTGGGGTTAAGTGACTTGGCCAGGATCATAAAGCTAGGAAGTGTTAAGGGTCTAAGGTAGAATTTTAACGTAAGTCCTCAACTCTAGGACCAGTGCTATATCCAAATTTAAAGCTTTTTAAATAAGATTCCTGAGACTGTTAGAAAAAGTATCAGAATCCAAGAATCTTAGAATTAGCAGGGACCTCAGATGTTAAGTTTAATTTCTACATAGAATATGAATGCCTTCTACAAATTGTGTACTTAGTTGCTATGTGAATTTATGAGAGATTGTTTTCTACTATAGTAGCTCATATACAAAGCAGATTTTGAAAAATAGAAATTCAATAGATTAACATGAAAGAGTTATTACTTTTTTTGGTCCAGGCCTTTTTTAATGAACTAAATTCCAAGAACTAAAGTCCAAGAGTTCATAATTTCTATATTTAAAGTTAAGGTAATGAAGTCCCAATCAGACATTATCTTTATTCAGTTCCTAAATTTCCCCTTACTCAAAGTTCTTGCCTTCAATAGGCAGCAGCAATGGTAAAATCACCAAGTATGCCTGTAAGATTTTTACTTTCTTTCATGTGATTTGAAAACCTTTAGCAATGTTTTACAAAATTTCTTCTGGCAGTATTATTTGTTTCCATAGGAGTTTTAATCAGTTAGTGGTTATCAGGTTTGACACAAGTTGGATTGTTCTCCTTTTATTCTGGATTCATTGTATGGAAAGGAGCCGACTTCTTTACTGTTATGTTGAGTTAATAATTTTGTGAGCAAGAGTTGCTAAGCACCAATTTTCATTTTGTCTTCTTTTGGCCATGGCATTTTTCCTGATGGCAATAGTGACATCTTTCCTACTTGTAGCTCAAAAAGGTTCTTCCTCTGAAGATTCAGTTCTTTTTTCTATAAGAAGAGCCTCTTTATTATTCAGCTCTAAATGTTCAGTAGTCTTTGTTTTCTTCTTTCCCTGTGACTCTTCTAGCTTTGAGCCACATGATTCTGGTTAATAAAATGTGAGTAAGAAAGTTGATCTTTTGGACCTTGGGTCACTTTTGAAGAGACTGATTCAGTATTCTGTTTTAATGTCAAAATACTTTTGTTCGATCCCCTTTTGGACCTATAGATTTGTGCTTTAGAAAGATGAAGCAATCCCTTTATTTGTCCTTATAATGGGGAATGGGTGAGTAAAGAGGGAAGACAGGATTATGTCAGAGAGTACTGAATGCTAGTAAACAGAATTATCCACACAGCTTCACCAGAGAAACAGCTTTCATTGTTGTTCTCTTTGTTTTCATCTGTCAAACATACCGAGACTCTTAAATTCTCCCTCATATTTCCAGTGGGATGAGGAGTTGAAAAAACAGTGCTCTTCTTTCCCTGAAAATAATGGTAATGGTAAGTGTCTACTCCTGGCAACAAGTACATATTTAGGTGAATCTAAAACTAAACTTCAAGTATTTGACTCTTTTTTATGAGTAAAAGCCACAACTGGTACTGCAGGATTTCAGACAAAGGCTTATTTTTTAAGAGACAATATTTCATGGAGGATGTGGGACTTGAAATTCTCCTTGAAGGAGAAAGTGAATGGGGGGCTTGAAATTCTTTTCCTTAGTTCTTTGCTGACAAGTGGTCATCTGGTCTCCTTTTGAAAACTTTCAGTGGTAGAAAAGCTACTATTTCCTGAGGCAGTTCATTTAACTCTTTGACATCTTTAGTTGTTTAGAAATTTTTCTACAAGTTGAGCTACAACAACCTCTCTTTAAATTTTATCCATTCTCTCTCTGGGATCAGGAAGAACGTATCTAATCTCAAATCCACAATTCCTTTAGATATTTGAAGAGAATATGAATGATGGGTTGGATCTTGTGAGCAATGCAAACAAGCAGCATGAGATTACAGGGAAGAATCTTTGGGACAAGTGGCTTTTTTTCTCCCTACATCCAAAGATCATATTGAAGTATAAAAGTACTCCAGGGTTCTGGAGGAAATGTGCAGGTAAAAATTACATGGAAATTTATATGTGTAAGGTCATATAGTTGTTTTGCACCTGACCTGAGTTCCTGAATGTGAATGTTCTCAGATGAGGAGATGGTGGCAATTAGGGCAATTGCAGAGAATTAAAAGTTCTGGAAGAAGCCCATGACAAAAGTAGATATGCACCTGAACACATAACCCTAAATAGGAATTCAAAACAATATTCTGAATCCCTATGTTCCTGTGTAGAAGAAAAGAAATTATATTTTCTAGGCAGAATAATTCCAGAATTTAGTCTTCTATCAGAGAAGAAAAATTTCTTGGTTATTGCCGGTTGAAAGTAAATCCAAGTGTAAAAGGTCATAGCATCACATTGATATATATTTTCATACTACTAAGAGAAAGAGGAAAGTGTAATTGGAGGATGGGAATTCCTGAGCAGTTAGGAGACTAAAGTCATGATATGGGAATATAAAAAGAAATTGGACATCAACAGCCTAACTGTTATAATTATTCAGATAATGCAAGTCTGGTGGGAAGGGGCATGCCTATCTTGTAGTTACAATATGAATTTGCTTTTCAGAGAGGAGTATAAATCATTATGAGCACTAGGAATTTGGGAAGTATTTTTAATTTTTATGCTTTTTGCTGAGGCAAATTGAGGTTAAGTGACTTGCCCAGGGTCACACAGCTAGGGAATGTTAAGTGTCTGAGACCAGATTTGAACTCAGGTCCTCCTGACCTCAGGGCTAGTTCTCTATCTACTGCGCCACCTAGCTGTCCCTTTGGAAGGTATTTTTAAAGGATTTAACTAGAATATGAAGGTATCCCAAAGGAAACGTCTCTAGGTTCAGTTTTCTTTCAAAGGAATTTCAAGGATTATTGTGCATGTTTTATGTGTTTTCTATATCTGTTTATGGACTTTCATTGGTCTTTCAACACTTATGCATTTTCTGAAATAAAGGTTATCCTTAAACCTATATTCTTCATTATCTTCAAGTGTTCTGGATAGGGATCCCATTACCCATACTTATGGAAATTTTGACACGAAGATTAAAGGGCAGCACTGGGTGATATGAAATTTTTTGATCAGCTTCCAACAGCAGACCTGGTGTGTGTTAGCTTAGTCTGGTGAATCTTTAGGTCATGGGATCTGGAATAACCAGATGTCCCTAATAGATATTACCTTCCTATTTGCACCTTTTTTTTTTTTTTTTTTTTGCTTTTTGCTGAGGCAATTGAGGTTAAGTGACTTCCCCAGGGTCACACAGCTAGGGAATGTTAAGCGTCTGAGACCAGATTTGAACTCAGGTCCTCCTGACTTCAGGGCTGGTGCTCTATCCACTGAGCCACTTAGTGGCCCCTATTTGCACCTATTTTGTGACAATTTATCTCTGCACATATTTTTCACCAGTGAAATGCAAATTCATTGAGGGCAGAGTCTATTTTTGTTTTTATTTTTGTAACCTTAATATATGATACCTAGCATACACTTAAATATTTATTGAGTGACTGAATAATTTTCTCATTCCGTCATTCATGTAGCACTTAAATACCTATAGTGAACCTACTATAGAGATGCATAATTTTGGAATCAAAGAAATGATAAATTCTAGAGCTTTTAGATCATTTTAGGCAAGTCAAAACATGTACAATTGAAATAATGAGAGTAATTTAAAAGCAATTGATGAAAAATCTCATGCTACCTATATTTTCCTTCCCTAAAATATCCATGGTTTCCATTTTTTTTTTTGGCCTATTCTTTCCCTCGGATCTGGGGTGGATTTGCAAGTGTTTACTATAAAGGCCTTGTAAAAAATCTTTTCTTTCATAATTTTTATAAGGGTATAGAAAGAGGATAAGTCCCATGTGACAAAGCCTGTTATCATATGGTTTGATGGTAGGCAGAAAAGATCTCTTTAGCTTTTCCCATTCCCTCCATTCTCTCTTTCCTCCTTCTCCCCCCACTTCTTGTAGGGAAACTTTCATTCCTGCCAGAAGGATAAGCAGGAGGTTAAGGCCAATGGTCTGGAAGCTGCTTTCTGATTTCCTCAGAGGAAGTGTGTTCCAGGTTAGAAGTATATCTGTCTATTCCCTTAAATATTATTAGTTTTTGGAGGAATGTGATCAAGTTTGAGCTAACTTCTGATTGCTTTGTCATTTCTGGGAGGAAATGCCCCTTTCCCACCAAATGCCAGTTTCACAATAAACACAAAGAATAGCAAAGAAATTCATTTATTCAAATCATAGAACAACAGAAATAAGAGAAAGCATATATAGGAGAATATAGGCTAGACAATATAGAGTGAAAGAGCTCTTCCATTAGGATCGAGGTAACTCAACTTACTCAAGAGAGAGTGTTCTTGATCTCACTCAAGGAGAAACTTCTAATAGTCTTTAATGTAGCAATCTGGGAATAGGGACATTCAAAATTATACATTAACACAATAAATTAATACCCTACAACATGAACAAAGAAATATACCATGGGTTAAAATCCCAAACTCATAAATATCACATATCTGTATTTAGAGAAAAGGGGAAATATATATGCACACATACGTGTGTGTTTATGCTTGTATAAAATGGCTAACAAAATAACAAATTTAACTGTGTTCTTTTCTTGTTTCTGTTCCTTCTTTGTGTACTTAGACAGTTTTGTTATTTTCCTAATTTGATTAGCAAATTTGTTTGGCATTAAATCCCTGTATAGTCTGACCCTATCCAACATTTCCAATCTTCTTAAATGTCACTTCTCTCCATTCTTTATACATGGCTCTCTCTCTCATCTTCACGTCTTTAACATTTCTATTTCTGCAGTACCTGGGATTCCACAATTTGATATCTTCTGTTTCCTTCAAGACTCAGCTTGTGCCCTCTTTTATAAGAAGCCTTTAACTTCCTGTTGGTACAATACTACTGCCTGCTAACCTTCTGGGAAAGCATTTTCATTAGGTCCTAGATCTAATAATGCATCTATTTTTTTTTAAAGCTCCAACTTTTATTTATCAATTCCCTTTCTTTGGAAATCAGGAGGTCCTATCTAGTCTTAGATGCTTACTAGCTGTGTGACCCTGGACAAGGTTCTACTTCAATTTCCTCATTTCTAAAGTGAGGATAATAATACCACATAATTTCTTGGTTATTGTGAGGATAAGATGAGATGATTTTTTAAAATCACTTTGCAAATCTTAAAGTGCTACATAAATGCTAGCTATTATTATTATTATTATTAAAGATGTCTGTTTTGGTGTTTGAGTTTTTAAAAATATTAATGGTCTCTCTGTTTTTTTTTTTTTATTTTAATTTGTATTCTTAGGTTACCAAACTGTTGATGAAAGTATTTAGAGTTATAAACTTTTCTGTAAGAACTGCTTTGGTTACTTACATTCCCCAAATTTTGTTGTGTTGTCTTATTATTGTCATTATCTCAAATGAAATTATCATTTCCATAATTTGTTCTTTGACCCACAGATTTTTTAGGATTAAGTTATTTGATCTCTAGATGTTTCTTAACCCTTACTTCAGTATTCCTTTATTTTTAAAATTTTTAATTCATTTTGAACTTAAATTAAAAAAAAGACAAAAAAGAAACATTTCCATACATGTAGCACAACATAAAGAAAGAATTCATTATAAAACCATGAATTTACATTTCAATCTATTTCTTTTTTTTAAAACTATGTAATTAATGATTTTAAAGCTATCCTTTTCTGTGCTTTCTTCTGTTTTCTTTTGTTTTTGCTGTGTACTTTTAATTTTTTTTCATCTTCTGTCTCTTCCCATGCCCCACTTTCTTGAGAAAGCTACAATTAGATGGCAAGAATGTGTGTGTACAAGTACAGTTTTGATTTCTTCATCAGAAATCTGCCTATTCATATACTTTGACCACTTATCAATTAGGGAATGACACATTCTTATAAATTTGACAAAGTTCTTTATATATGTGAGGAATGAAACATTTATGAGAGACTATAAAAATTCTCCCCTCTCCCCACTTTTTGCTTTCATTTTAATTTTAGTTATATAAAGAACTTTGTCAGATTATGAGATTCCAGTAGTACCAGCCCTTTACCACCACCTGCTTTTACTATATTAATAGTTCTTTCATTCATGCCTCATCTAATCCAATTAAATGTTTAGAACCATCCCATAATACTTAACACAAGCCTTTAATTTTGTGTATAATCTTTCAAAGTATCTAAATAACAATCTTTTTCTAATAGTTTTTTATTTTTCTAAAAAATGTAAAATAATTTTCAACATTCACCTTTGTAAAACCTTGTGTTTCAAATTTTCTCCTCTCCCTCAAGACAGTAAGCAATGTGATAAAGGTTAAACGTGCAGTTTTTCTAAACACATTTCCATATTTGTTATGCTGTACAAAAAAAAATCACATCAAAAGGGGAAAAAATGAAAAAAAAAACCTAGCAAACAGATAACAACAACAACAGAAAGTTAAAAACACTATGCTTTGATCTACATTCAGTCTCCATAGACCTCTCTGGCATTTTCAGTCACAAGTGTATTGGAATTGCCTTTAATCACCTCATTGCTAAAAAGGTCCAAATCCATCATAGTCAATCATTACATAATCCTGTTGGTACTGTGTACAGTGTTCTCTTGGTTCTGCTCACTTCACTTAGCATCAGTTCAAGTAAATCTTTCCAGGCTTTCTGAAATCAGTCTGCTTGAATGATAATAATCTTAAAAGTACAGATAATATTTTCCCATATTAGAAGCAAACAGTTCATCCTATTGAGTTCTTTATAATTAGTTCATAATATATCCTTTAAATTTCTCTTTGTAGAAACTAGGGGTGACATGGACTCCATGAAAAAGACAAAAGTAGGGGATGCCAATCAGGATGGTTCTGATTTAGCCAAGATTAGTAGAAGCAATTGACACCCATCAAGCAATTAACATTCCTTAATTGCCAAAGAGAAATGTGCTTATCTTCTGGAAGGCCAACCCACTTACCAATCAGGATTGTCTTATCTTTGCCAGTGATCCAAATGACTGAAAGACCAATCAGAAGGAAGACACATCTAAGTTTAAAAGATTGTGTTGGTCCTTATTCAGGGTTTTTGGTTATTGAGAAAAACCGATGACCCAATTTATTGGTTACTGCTGACCTAAATAATAAAGTGATTATGTTTTGAGGTTTCTGATTTTTTGCTTAGATGCCATCACCACCTGTTTCACATGTATCACTGTTAACAAAATGCTATTTTATTCTGGAGAAAACTGCCTAATGATCATTTTTATTTGCTATGCTGTCAGAATTCTTGTAATAAATCTGACTTGGCACCAGCAGGATGATTTCAGAGAGGCCTGGAGAGACTTGCATGAACTGATGCTGAGCAAAATGAGTAGAACCAGGAGATCATTATACACAGCAACAACAAGACCATATGATGAGCAGTTCTGATGGACATGGCTCTTTTCAACAATAAAATGCTTCAAACCAGTTCCAATTGTTCAGTGAAAAAAGCCATATACACCCAGAGAGAGGGACATGAGATACGGACTACAACATATCATTTTCATGCTCTCTATCGATATTTGCTTGCATTGAGTTTCCTTTTTCAGATTTTTTTGTTCATGTAGATATGATTGTTTTTGCACAGCAAGATAAGTATGGAAACATGTATACATATATTCGACTTGTCAAGTATTTTAATATAATTAACATGTAGTGGACTTCCTGCCATCTAGGGGAGGGGAGGGGAATAGGGGGGAAAATTTGTAACAGAAAGCTTTGTAATGGTCAATGTTGAAGAACTACCCATACATATGTTATGCAAATAAAAAGTTTTAATTTAAAAAAAAATCTGACTTGGTTATAATAAATAATTATTTTGAGATTTTGCTGAATTATTTGTTTCCATTTTTTTAATTGTAGGACAAGAGTTTGAGAGAATTAAGTGGTGCAATAGATAAGAGCTCTATGTCTGAAGTAAGAAAGACTCATTTTCCTGAGTTAAAATCTGTCCTCAGAAACTTACTAGTTGTGTAACCCTGGACAAATCATTTTACTCTGTTTGGCTCAGTTTTCTCATCTGTTAAATTTTTTTTTTTGTGGGGTGAGTCAATTGAGGTTAAGTGGCTTGCCTAGGGTCACACAGATAGTTAAGTATGGCCTTCTTTAAACTCAGGTCCTCCTGACTTCAGGTCGGTGCTCTATCTACTAGATCATCTAGCTGATTCTTTAATCTTCTTCTCCTTCCCTTTCATTGTTCCTAGAATTGTGGCTTCACCATATCTGCTATTCACTGGCTTGTTAGAATAAATTATCACTCTAATGAGAATTCAGTATTAGGCTAGTTGGTATTTTAAGAAAAATTCAGATACAGATACAAATAACCTCTCATTAATTGTTCTGGAAACCTTTTTCCTGGGTTGGATAAATTTTTTTCTTCTTTTTGTTCCATCACTTCACACAATCACTTTGTAGAGTAAAAGTTCTTCCTTCCTTGGTTTTCAAAATGTGGTGAATAATTAAAGTCCTTGTTTAGCATTCAGGTAGTATACCTAGTTTGGAGGGCTCTGGAATTCCCAGGGCTTTAGCATAGGTGATTTGGTTTTCACATTGCCCCTGGATGCTATGAGTAGATATATGAAGCAAAGTTTATTCCCAAGATTGGGAACACTATTGTTCTCAAGTTCCATAGATACTTGAATTCAGACACTGTCAGGAATTCAGTAGCATTTCTTGGGAGTGGGGAAAGGAGGGTAATGTTTTGAGATTTGGAAAAAGAATAATTGAATAACACTAATTAGCCTCTTGTGGCATAAAATATGGATTCTGGATCCTTTATGAATTGAAACAATTCCGCAAACATTTATAAAGCACTTAATGTTTGCAAGACATTGTGCTACTTTTTTTGTTTCCATTTTCTTTCTTGTGGTTTTATCTTTTTGTTTTGATTTTCTTTTATAACATGATTAATATGGAAATATGTTTAAAATGATTGTCAGACTTTTGCTGTCTTGGGAGGTAATGGAAGAACAAGAAATTTGGAACTTGAAATCTTACAAAAGTGAATGTTGAAAACTACCTTTACAAGTAAATGTAAAAATAAAATATTATTGATATTAAAAGAAAATAAAGTTAAAAAAAAGACATGCTAGATTCTAGGGGAAAAATCTCTTGAAATACAGGGGAAAGGGGAGGAAATACATTTAAATATATAAGTAATTCCAAGATAATTTGAGGAAGGGAAAGAATATGTAGGAGGCAGCACTTTAGTTGAGTGTTAAAAGAAGCTTGAGATTTCAAGAGGCCATGTTAAAGAAGAGTGACAATCAAGGGTAGAGAACCTCTTATATATATAAAAAAATTGACAATACATTTTAGAATTTATCTAAAGGATTTGAAGTAAATTTCCTGACTCCAATTTTAGTGTCCTTTCCATTTCATTATGGTGTAGCAAAGTCTGAGGCTTGAGTTTTATAGCAACTTCATTTTCAGTGATACAACACTTTTTCCCCTTAGGATAATGATAATAATTCTAATTCTGAGACACTAGTGACTTTTTGCTTGTGAATTCTCTAAATTAAAGGGTATAAACATATTTTATATTATTTTCTAAAATTAGGGCTACTACACCACTGTTTGACATCCATGTTTTCCCATAATGGGAAATATTTTTAATTATTTGCTTTTTCTCCTTTCCACCTGCCTCCATGATGATTTGTGGGGTTTTGGGGGCACAAAAATTAGCTAAATTTCACAAAATATCACTGCACAATAGTTACATATTTTATCTATCTATCTGTCCATCTATCTATTTATGTATCTATCCACACATATGTGTATGTATATATACACAACTGATACCTTGAGGGGGCTAATGTGAAGATTACACAGATTTAACTTGTAGAAGAATTGGAGTTACTGCTTTAGTCTTCCTACTTCTGAAAACACTATTCTTTTTATTGTTCCATAACTTCTTTCAAGAGAAAGAAACAAGAAGATGAATTTGGACCTCTTTCCAATCGCCTAGGTATGTGAGCTTGCCATTACCAGAAAGGAATGAGATACTCTATATGGCAACTCCTTGGGAGGCAATCCTTGGGAAATATGAGAACATATACTGATTTAAGGGAAAAGCAAGGGACCTATGTTCTTTTACAGGACTGAACAAAAGAAATTTAAGGAAGTTAAGAATATGGTGCTATAAGACGTTGAATAGACTTCTTTTCTAGACTGTGAGCTCCTTGAAAGTAGAGACTGCTTTTTTGAAGTAGTCTTAGAGAAAAATCTTTCTAATTTATTCCCATTTTACATACAATCAATCATGCCTCTTGGTTTTAGATCGTTATTAACAAATGAAGGGCACATATAGGTGTTTGGGGAAGACTAGTACCTTTGGTATGAGGGCTGCTGAGCTCTTTACAGGGCTGCTTTCTATCTTTGGTATCTACCTGACTCACCCAACTCTCACCTGTGACTCCAAGAATCTGTAGTACATGCAGCAGTCAAAATGTTTGAAACATTTTATTATTGTTATTGAAACATTTCATTATTGAAGAGAGCCATGTCCATCAGAATTGATCATCATATAGTATTGTTGTTGCCATGTATAATGATCTCCTGGTTCTGCTCGTTTGGCTCAGCATCAGTCAGTCATACTCTGTTAAACTTTTTTGGCAGATGGGCTAAAACAAGCTGATGGTGTTAAACATATTGATAAGATAGGGGGATGTCTATCCCAAGCATGTGAAGACTTTCCCTGACAGAATGGGCAAATGAAAACAATTTGCTTTACTGTTCATGAAGGTGGCTGAAGCAGGTGCTGTGTAGTATGCAGGACTTGGTCAGATATCAGAGACACCAAGGTTGGCTTCTACATTCTGAACTATTACCAGTTATCTTGACTTTTATCTTTCTCCTGGACTTCAGTGACTGGAAGAGAGAATAAGATCAATGATTTTATGCAATTCTTTCTCACTTAAATCCAATTTACGTGAAAGTCAAAAGACATCATTCATACTATTTTATCATTTTTTACCTACCTCAGTGTCTTGTGGCATCAGGAAAGTAGCTATAGTCCAACTCTGCACACAGATGTCATCTTCTGATTATAGGGTCATCTTCTCACAGATCGAAGCAGCAGTGGAGTGCAGCAGCCCTCTCTGGGTATCTAGCAGCCTTTTTGAAAGACTGCACTATTTATTTCTTGACATGAGGAAGGGGCTTGAAAGAGTGCCCAGAAATTGTCTATTTCATTAAAACTGTGACTTAATTATTGTGACAGGTGGAGATCTTATTTTCTGATCAAAAATGCAAAAAAAGTACAAACATGATTGCAAAGATGATTGTGCTCACCATTGGTACATACAGTATGCACATACTTATAGACAACATGAAATACAGTAGACCTGAAAGATGAACAGCTTTTGTTGTAAGAGAATTCAGCGATTATTACATACAAATAGCAATGCTGAGTGAAACAAGGTTGGTAAATGAAGGCCAGCTTACCAAAGTTGGAACTGAATACATATTTTTCTGAAGTAGCTTATTAATGGGGAGCACTGTAATTCTGATATAGGTTTTACACTCCAATATATCTAGACAGCAGCTTGTGTGCTTCCCAAAAGATGTAAATGATGAGCTTAAGACAATGTGGTTGCCACTTGTGGAAAGCACCATGCTGCTATTATCAATGTATATGCTCTCACCAAGCCCCAATGAGGTCAAAGAAAAATTTTATGAAGACCTGGAGACCATCATCATCAATATATTGAAAAAGGACAAGCTTGTAATTCTGAATGACTTTAATCCATGAGACAAAGACTATCAGATATGTAAGCCCTTGGGAGGAATGGAGTCAGAAATAGCAACAGCAATGTTCACTTGCTACCAAAGACCTGTGAGTTTCATGATATTCTTATCATCAACACTGTCTTCCATTTTTCTAAAATTAACAAAACTCTGTGGATGCACTCTCACAGTATATATTGGTATTTAGTGGTCTACAATATCATTGTAAGGAGAAGAGACAGATAGAATGTGAATATAATAAAGGCTATGTGTTGTGCAGAATGCTGAACTGATTGATCATAGACTTATCTTCTACAAGCTAAACATTTATATTCAACAAAAGCAGTAGGCCTGAAGGCAAGATGACTCCCAGAAAACTTAATGTCATCAGATTTGAGAGCTTCCCTGGGAGTGAGCAGTGTGCTGTTAACTTGGAGAGAAAGCTGAATCAACACACACTTGATGACAATAGAACAGATCAGGATAGAAATCAGAAATCTGGTGTATAGCATCACTTTTACTCATCTAGGTCAGAGAACTTGTAAACATCAAGATTGGTTTGATTAAAATGATAGAGAAATTCAGAAACTGCTAAATGAAAAACAAGGACTCTATAGGATTTATTAACAGGATAGTTTGTCTCTAAGAAAACAATATTTAACTCCATCAAAAATAAAGTGCCTAATATAACTTTAAGAAATGCAGGATTCTTAGCTTAGTAGGAAGGCAGATAAAATTCAGTTTTATACTGATGGTAACAATCCAAAACATTTTTTAATGATGCCCTGAAGGTTATTTATGGGCTAAAGATCTATTTTGCATCAAAATAATTCAGTGCTGATGGTTCCACATTGATTAGTGATAAAGACATAATCCTGGAGAGATGGGCTGAAAACTTCCATTGTGTTCTGAAAATACCATCATCAACCAATATTAAAACCACTGACTGTATACCTCGGTTTGATGTCATTCTCTCTATGATTAAACTTCCAACTGAAAAAAAGATTTTGAAAGCCAATAAGTTCCTCTTGAGTGGCAAAGTGCTTGGTGCCAATTCTATTCCATCTGAGATTTATAAGGCAGAGGGTCCAGTGCTTATACAAAAGCTACTGAAATCTTTGGCTTATGTTGCCAGAGGAGGTTATTCCTGAGGAATTCAAGGATGCCTCCACTTTTCAGCTCTATAAAGATAAAGGGAATAGCTTATCCTATGAAAATCTCAGGAATATCTCTCTCTTAGTCATTGCTGGCAAAATTCTTGGCAGAGTCCTCCTTAATAGGCTTCACCTGGAAAATGATCATTTTTCTGAGAGCTAGTATGGCTTTAGAAAAGGTTGAAGAATAGTTGATATGGTATTTGCTGTCCATCAACTCCAGAAGAAATGCCAGGAGCAGAGATCTGTGCTCAATGTTTGTCGATTGACCAAGACCTTCGATAGTCAGTCGTGAGGACATCAAAGAAAGTACTATGCTCCATGAGCAAAGCAGAGTAGCAACTCAAAAGAAACATGAAATGTGCAAGTTTGGAGAAATATCCACTGCAAATGTTCATAGACTATTTGTTTCTCACATGTTTTAGAGCCTCTCAAACTCCTATTGGTTTGATCAACAAGTCAGACATATTGTACATTAACCTCAATATAGGGATACTATTTAGATCCTCTTTAAGCATTAAGAGCAACAATTAATCTACCAATCATTTCAAGGAAATGTTCATTTATTGCTATGTTTCATTATTATTATTAAAAAAAAATTAAACATGGTTGTGTTGTATTTTAGCTTCTGCATTCACTGATAAAATAATGTTTTTTGTTCTCATTATTAGTAAGATCTATTATATTTATAGTTTTTCTAATGTTGAACCACCCTTATATTTCTGATCTAAATCCTAGCTCGTCACAATGTATAGTCTTTTTTGATATATTGTTATAGACTCTTTGCTAACATTTGGTTTATAGTTTTTACATTATTCTTCATTAGAGATATTGTTTTATTTTATTTTACTTTTCTGTTTTAATTCTCCATGATTTAGGTATCATGGCTTTATTTGTGAACAGAAACTATTTGATAGGATCCTATTTTTTTCCTGTTTTTGTAGTTTGTGTAATAATAGAATTAACTCTTCTTTGAGTATTTCATTGAATGCATTTGTAATTCCTTTAAAAAAGAGATTCCAGGGGAAGCTAGGTGGTACAGTGGACAGAATACCAGCCCCAAAGCATTGAGTTCAAATCTGATTTCAGACACTTAATACTTCCTAGCTGTGTGACCCTGGGCAAGTTGTTTAACCCCAATTGCCTCAGCAAAAAAAAAAAAAAAAAAAGAGAGAGAGAGAGAGAGAGATTTCATTTAAAATAGTACATTATGAAGATTAAAATAGGAAGAAGAATGAGGTCAGTACAATGAATATATTAAAATAGTCTGAAAATGTTTAAAATGTGCTACATTTGTGGACTTCTCACCTCTGCAAGGAGGTGATATGAGTGTTTTTCATATTCTCTCATCATGCTAGTTTTTATAATTTTGTTGCATAATTATAATAATAGCCAACATTTACATAGAAATTATTACATAG
Organism: Myrmecobius fasciatus; assembly: GCA_023553655.1. Classification (NCBI taxonomy): domain Eukaryota; kingdom Metazoa; phylum Chordata; class Mammalia; order Dasyuromorphia; family Myrmecobiidae; genus Myrmecobius; species Myrmecobius fasciatus. The sequence goes on from JAJPUD010000497.1 coordinate 261,802, forward strand.
TTCTAAGAATTTTGTGATTTTATCTCATTTTATTCTCACAGCAACCCAGAGAGGAAGATACTATTATTATCCCTATTTTGCAGATGAGGAAAATAAGGCACTCAGAGATTAAGGGACCTGTTCAGACTTACATAGCTAACAAATACCTGAAGCTGGATTTGAAGTCAGGCCTTTCTGACTCCAGTTGTGCTACATAGCTATTCCCAAACATTCAATTTTGATTTTTTTTAATGATCGTTATTTTCATTTGTGTTACTGTGATCATTATACTTATTGCTTTTTTTTTGTCTCTGGTTACTTCAATCTTTATCAGTTCATCCATAGTCTTCACATTCATCTTTTTTTTTTAACAGCATATCAATATTCTATCATATTCACACACCATCATTTGTTCAGCCATTCTCAAATGGATGAACTTTTGTCTTGTTTCCACATCTTTGAAACAACAAAAAATCCTGCTATAAATATTTTGATGTATATAGGGACTTTCTTCTTCTCAGATAAATTCTTGGGAACATAAAGCTAGCAATCTCTTTGGTCAAAAGCTATGAATATTTTAGTCTCTTTCTTTGTATAAATCCAGATTGTTTTGTAAAACAATTCTACCAACAATGTACTAGTGTGCCTAGCTTCTTACAACACTTGCAACATTGACTTTTATTATCTTTTCTCATCTTTTGCAACTTTAAAAATGTAAGGTGAACTCTCAGGATTGTTTTGATGTTCATTTCTCTGTTAGTGAATTCAAGCATTGTTTTATATTGCTTTTAATATGTTGAGAATTTTCTTTTGAAAAGCATTTTTCCTCACATCCTTAGACCACTTATATATGGCTAATGGGTTCTGGTTTTATATATACACATTACATATGTATAAATGTAGATACATATACTTGTATATACATATACTATATGTATATACAATAAGATATACCTATTTATTACTTGTTTATATATTAGATCCTAAGATTTTATTCTATTTATTTCCCCTGTTATCCTAGATACATTAATTTTGTTTGTGAAGAAACTTTTCTCTTTTATGTAATTAAAACTATCTGTTTTACTTCTGTAATAGCTTCTCTATCTTGTTTGGCTAAGAATATATCTCTTATTGAGGTCCTGGATTTTACCTCCTGATGCCTTTTTTCTCACTCTCTCCCTCATGCCTCATGGTATCTTTCTCCTTGTTATAGCTAACTAACTTTTTTTTAGCTAATTATAGTTAAACTCCTTTATGGATTTAGCTTGATAGTCAATGGCATACTCCCACTTCATGGTGTATTCCCTTTCTCCTGATTAATTGTGAGTTCCACTAGGGAACTTGTCTTTTCCTTTGCTAATTGTTAAAATCCTTTTCCTTGTTAACTATATGCTTTCCTGGAACTATTTCATATTTACTACTCCTGATGTCTATTTTACCTTTTCATTTTGTCTGTAACCTCTTCACATAAATAAAAGTAGTTTTTTGTCAAGAAGAACACCATTGTAAATTTTTCAGATGTGCCTTGTACCTTGCACTATGCATTTTGAATCTTTTGATTTGGTGCCAAATCCCATCCTAACTCATATTTCCAAGAGATGTATGATCTGTTCCTTTTCCAAATTCTATAAAATTCTATATTTTATAGCATATTCATGTCATATATTCATATTATGGAATGCGGCATAAGTTGTTGGTGTAAGACAAATTTCTGCCAGACTACTTTTTAGTTTTTCCAGAAGTTTTGATCAAGAAAAATTTCTTTGCTAAGTAATTTCCATTTTAGTTATTGAGTACTATCATTCCTGATTCTCTAGATGGATTAGGGGATGGAGTGCTGGGCCTGGAGTCAGGAAGACTTGGATTAAAATCCAACCTTAGACATTCACTACCTGTGTAATCTTAGTAAACCACTTAATTTTTGTGGGCCTCAGTTTTCTTATCTGTAAAATGGGGATAAAAATAGCACTTATCTTGCAGGGTTTTTATGAGGATTAAATGGGACAATATTTGTAAGGTCAACGCTTTGCATAATTAGACAGCTGATAAATGCTTGTTCCTGCCTTTCCTTTATTAGACCGTTCCATTTATATATTTTTCTTTTAATCAATACCAGATACTTTTGATTATTGCTTCTACAAATTATATTACAAAATGTAGTTTGAGGTCTGGAAGTGCTGTTCCACTTTTGTTCATACCTCTTTTCATCATTTCCTTTGACATTATAGTTTTTTATTTTGCCAAAAGAATTTTGTTATTTTTAAATCAAATTTTATTTTTTTATAATTTGATTGTCATAACTTAGAAGTATGAATTAACAGGCAGCATTTTCATTTTTATTGTCTTTTCAAGTCCATCCATGAGTACCAAAATATTTTCCCAGTCATATAAGTTATTTGTTTCTTTGAGAAGGACGTTATAATTGATATTGACAAGCTTTTTGTATGATTGGTTGATTGATTCTCAGCTAATCTCTCTTCATTGTTATCTTATCTTTTCTAGATTTTTCCTCTTTGATTCATATCCTTTGCATTTATTTAGCCAATTTTTTGTTCTCTATATTCCTTGTAAAATTAAAGATTCTGAGGTAACTATTTTGCTGTTCTTTGTTTAATTGTTTCAGTCATGTCAAACTCTTTGTGACCCCATTTGGGGCTTTCTTTGCAAAGAAACTAGAATAATTTGCCATTTCCTGTAATAGCTTATTTTATATATGAAAAAACTGAGGCAAACAATGTCAAGTGACTTGCTTAGGCTCACCCAGCTAGTAAGTGTCTGAGGCCAAATTTGAACTGAGGTTTTCCTGAAGTTTAGGTGTGGTGTTCTATCTATTGCACCACCCAGCTGTACTACCTATTTTGGATTCCTTCTACTAAACAATTTTATGTTATTGGCTATAGATTTTCTCTCCAGACACCTTTTTGTATTGTGCCTTACTATTTGCTAATGTCAAAACAAGAGTCTCTATCCTTAAGGAACTTACAGTTTTCTTCAAGTTGGGGATGTGTGGAGAATACACCCATAGACACATGTATGTATGTATACACAGAAACATACACACATAATGTATATGTGCACACACAAAGAAATGTTACACAAAAATACTATATACATCACATATTATATATGTATATATTCATATGACAAAAAATTCCACAAGTCTGAATAATGCATGAGAGGAAAACTTCTTGACTTCTTGAAAGCCTCAATAAAACTGACTTTAGGATTACATGATGGGAAGAATTCTTTCCTCTGAAGCAGAATAGTTCTGCTTGTCATCTGGGCAGGTGCATATAGATTGCTCAAACTCTGATATCTAGCTGGGACTCAGTTAGAGATAATAACCTTCTAATTTTATATTTTCTCTTTACTTTCTGAATTATGTAGAAAAGTCCTGGAAATGATAGATATGTGAGATTTTGATCAAAAGACAGAAATTCTCAAGGTTGAAGGAAATGGGAAAAAGAAATGGAGAAATGTGGGATTCAACAATTCCCTGCGTGAAATTAAGGTATGAGTAGAAGATTGAATCTCTGAGGAGAAAATATAAACTCTGTGGTACAGTATGTAAACATAGACTTGTAATTCTTTCTCCCTGAAGAATATGAACCAGGGAGAGGATGAGTTCCAATTAGGTCCATGAAATTTTCATAGCTAGAATAAAACCTCTAGTTTCCTATCATTTGTTAATTTTAATGACACCTCTAGGCCTTATTTCCTCCCCTGTAACTGGAGTCAACTCTTCAGGCAAAACCACAGTTAAAACTTGTGATCTTTGTAACTCAGAATAACTCTCAGCCTAGCTCAGTCTGGGAGTTCCTGCTCTGATTGCCTTAATATAAAAGAGAGTAACAGTATTTCAGTTGGAGAGTTTCTTATCACCCTTATCAGGTGACCAAAAACCATGTAGTCAAAACTAATAAGGACCAATATTATAGTGACCAGGAAAAAAGGGTGAGTATGTAACACATAGTTTTAGTTTATTAATTTTTACTGTTATCTTCTCTTTCCTACTTTGTCAACTATGAAAAGCTAGGATTTCCTAAAACATCACATTCTTGACCTCTGTCAATTGACTCTTTGGTACAATCTAAGTAAGAAGGGATGAATACATTCAAAGACAATATCAGTCTTGATACCAATAATCCCCTACCAGCTCAGGGTGCTATAGGACAGGGCCCTAATTTCTTAGCCTTTTTCTTTAGTTTCTTTAGCCTTTAACCATAGGCATGTGTTGAGTCTCTCTGAGATATTGTTTCTTTATCTCTGAAATATGAATTGTAATTATAATCCTCATCTGAGGGGTTTGAATAGGGAGTGGCTGGAGGATGGGAGAACTATATTTTCTTGATTTTCTTTTGATTTGGAGTCTGAGCAGCTTTAATAATTACTTTGCAGGGGAACTCAGGAAGATTTTCTGTAGTCATTCAGCACATGGAGACTGTTATATAACAGTAAATCCTGAACATTTTGTATGATAAAACCAGATTCTGCATGGCACAGTTATTATGATCATTTTCAGAAGCTCCTAGTATTGTTCTAATGTGAGAATTTTTTAGGCTGGATTCCATAAGACCCTGAAAGTACCTTATCCAACATAAGGTCTGTAAGACTCAGCAAGTCAGACAGACTGAAAGGAAAACAAATTTCTTAATGCATTAAAGAAGATTACTTGGGTAAGGAATGATTACAGCTTTGCAGGGTACAGATTCACCTTTTATAGCATTTTAGATTCACTTAAAGTACATAGACAATTATTAGCATACTATGGTAGAATGTAAATAGAAGTGAGGCGAGTCACAGGAGTTGCTAAAGGTTGGATTTGTTCCTGTAGGAAATGCATTTCTCTGTGATTAATACAGATTTCCCTGTATTAGTACAAAATCTCTAAGAAGATTCCTTTTAAAATTATCCTATTGATCCAATTGTCAATAGAGAGGGAAATAAAGGACAAAAAGTACAGTTCTTTTTCCTTGATCTCAGAAATTTCTTTATTTGTGGAGCAGGTATTTTTTCCAAACAGTACACAATACACAGATCCAGCCACTTCCTCCACAATTTCTCCATTTGTTATTTCCTCAGAAGTACCATCAAATTTAATATATATGTTCACAGTCCAACAAAGCAGTTGCTTGTACCGAAAAATAAGAATTTATTCCAAAGAAGGTTATGGCAGCCATGAATTTTAGATAACAAATCATAAAAATCTAAAACATTATTTTCAAGAGTAAATAGCAAGAGTCAATCAATAAATATATACCATAACACATCTGTAAGGTCATAAGGAAAGAAACTTGAAGAAAATTTTTGAGTAATTCTGGAGACTTGCAAGTCTCGGTATTTCCCCATCCCCATCTTCTAGAGTTATTGTTTAAAACTTTGAGTTAAAGTAACCATGGGGGAAAATATCCATACTTTATAATGGGGATCTGGATTTTAAGAGTAGTACCCAATATTCTTCCAGCTACAGGTAATTTTATAAGGAATGAGAACATGGAAGACCTGGATCTAAACTCCTAGATTTTGTATTAAATCTGACACCTAGGACTTAACCTTCTGAAAGGGTTTGGACCCTTTAAGAGACAGTTGACAATAAACTCAATTTTATAATAAAGAAAAAAGGAGCAGGGAATGCATCTTAATGCATATTTAGGCAATAGGTTTCTTGTTTTGTTGTCTTGGGTTTAGCTGTCTCTTTCATGAATTCACTTGCTTCTAGAAGACCTTTCTTTTCTTGGAAATTCTGAGCCAATGACCACTTAGATCATGACCCACAAATTGTATAGCCTAGCCTACTTAAATTGAGAAACTTTTATCCAGGACCAATCGGTGGTATTCATTGCAATGTCATTTGTTAACAGTGCCTGAAATGGGCCTTTGCACCTAGTTTCTAGGGCATATTTGAAGAGATATTTCATTCAGTAGTACCATTTGCTAGGCTTCAAGTCATATACTGGTGCTTGGAGCATTCTTTAGGTCATGATGCTCAAACCTCTCAATGATAAGTCTTAGTATATTTTAATGGGGTCTGATAAAAATTAATTACATTAGCCTTCTAGTAATTAGTTTATCAGGTTAGAGATTTTGAAAGAACATTAAAATAGGGTTACTAAAGCTCATCTAAAAGTTTTAAAGAGTTTCAATTTTCATATACTATTTATTTTTTCTACCTTATATAAGCCTTATAAATGATATAGACATACTGTCTATTGGTAAAAGGAAGAATCTTTATTTGTATATATTTTTTATTTTTGCATCATGTCTCACATTAGTTTCTTAATAACAGATATATTTTTTAGAATGTTTAAGTCCTTTTCTTCTTTATTTTTTAGATAGTATTTTATTTTTTTCCTCAGTCACATGTCAAGAAAAATTTTAACATTCATTTTTATAAGATATTGAGAAAAGAAAGTATCTTGAGAAGGATTTTTAAGAACAGACCCATGAAATTTAATATTATCTAAGAGTCCCTCAAGCAGAAAAGTGCATAATTTAAAAGTTTCTTTATAGCAACTAAAACAATTTTTGATGTAAAAGTCTTATTAAAACTTGAGAATTTATATTCAGTAACTAAAACAGAATCAACATCTATATTTGTAGGTATTTATATTAAATCTATCTAAAGATATTGAAATAATTCTTCTGGAGAAGATTCAGGATCTTGTTCTATTTTTCAGTTTTATTCCCTGTTATCTGTAGAACCAAATATAGTATAATTTTACTTGTCCTTTTGTTATTGTTTTCACTGGGACAACAAAGCCTAAGTTCTAAGGTTCCTAATAGAGTTGCAGCTATCATTAACCCTTTTATATATTCTTTACTCATGGGAAACATTTAGAAGCCAATCATGTGTAACCCAGTCCCCAAAGGAAATAATATGATGCTGTTTTTCTCAAACTAAGGTTTATAACTATTAAATATTTGAGCTTTTATCTCTCATCATTCTCTCCTCTTTATGAGGATATGTTGTAATCAGATATCCTGAATGTACTACTGTTAAAAACAATAGATATACAACTATTAAATCAATGATAAAGGAAACAAGCCTGTCCAAATAGCATTGGTCAGGAAGTTTAGAGAAGTAAAGGGCATATTAAAGAAATTTGCTACAAAAGGAGGAAGAGGGATATAGTTTTTATAGTACCAAGATGGTTTCATCGGATCTAAGTTTAAAGGCATGAATTGATATCTTATAGACAGAACAATGTGAATGTCCCTCAGTTCTATTAAGTTTAATATAAAAGTCATAATGCCTTTTGAAAAAACAATCCTACAACAGAGGTTCACATTATTCAAAGGGTTTAATATCTAAACTAATGATCTAACAGGTGACAAGCTTTCATGCTCAGAAAGGAAATAAACTGGGAAACTGAATCAAGGGGATACTGCCATTACCTTTTTTTAAATTATTAAAACTTTTTATTTGCAAAACATATGTATGAGTAATTCTTCAACATTAACCCTTACAAAACTTTCTGTTACAAATTTTTTCCCCCTACTCCCCACTCCTCCCCTAGATGGCAGGATATCCACTACATGTTAATTATGTTAAAATACTTGACAAATTGAATATATGTATATATATTTCCACACTTATCATTTTTTGGTAAGAAAAATCATATCTACAAGAAAGAAAAATCAGATAAAGGAAACACAATGCAAGCAAACATCAATAGAGAGCATGAAAATGTTATGTTGTGGTCCACATTTCACACCCCTCTCTCTGGATGTATATGGCTTTCTTCACTGAACAATTGGATCTGGTTTGAAACATTTCATTGTTGAAGGGAGCCATGTCTATCAGAATTGATCATCATATAATATTGTTGTTGCTGTGTACATTGATCTCCTGGTTCTGCTCATTTCACTCAGCATCAATTCATGCAAGTCTCTCCAGGCCTCTCTGAAATCATCCTGCTGGTCGTTCTCACAGAACAATAATATTCCATAACATTCATATACCATAATTTATTCAGCCACTCTCCAATTGATGGGCATCCATTCAGTTTCCAGTTTCTAGCCACTACAAAAAGGGCTGCCACAAACTTTCTTGCACATGTGAGGCCCTTTCCTTCCTTTATTGATTTCTTTGGTATATAAGTCCAATAGAAACACTGCTGGGTCAAAGGGTATGCACAGTTTGATAACTTTTTGAGCATAGTTCCAAATTGCTCTCCAGAATGGCTGGATCCGTTCACAGTTCCACCAACAATGCATCAGTGTCCCAGCCTTCCCATATACCCTCCAACATTCGTCATTATCATTTCCTGTCATTTTAGCCAATCTGACAGGTATGTAGTGGTACCTCAGAGTTGTCTTAATTTGCATTTCTCTGATCAGTAATGATTTGGAGCACCTTTTCATATGACTACAAATAGTTTTAATTTCATCATCTGAAAATTGTCTGTTCATATCCGTTGACCATATATCAATTGGAGAATGCCATTACCTTTGTAAGGTTGCCCTTTCAACTTTCCTAGTCATCTATGTCCATCTGTAGTATTTTGAGATGACACCTTCCTTGAGCAGTTCTGGATTAACAATAATTCAAACAGTTATATCTGGATTTAAAACTCAGAATAAATCAAATCATAGTCTTAAGAGATTCTATTTCACATAGTTAGTTGCATTTATTTATAGCTTTGGAGGAAAGGATAATTATTTCTTGTATTGAACAGCAATATCAGCTAAGTTAGAGAATCCACCACAAGTGTTCATAGGGACTATTTTTGTCCGACCTGTGGCAGAGCATTCTGAGCTCCAGTTGGTCTGATCAGCCACAGTCAGACACATTGACTTGACTCTAACATTTTGGTCCTCTTCAAGAACAAAGGACAACAGCAATCAGTAAGTTCACAATGAAAGCATTCATCCTTAGTGCTTATCAAGAATATATAAAATCTTTCAAAAATATTTCAGTAGTTTCCTTTTTTCTTTTTCGTTTAGAAAATAGTAACATTCTGAAATTTTATACATAAAATCAATGCACTCAAATCCAGAAAGATGCTGTTTGCAGTTAGCTTGAATAGGTTAATGCACTGCTTATCAACTACTAAGACAAAAGGAAAATCTTTTAAACTGAAGTGTATTGATCTAAAGTTATATCCATAGATTTAAGACTGACATATGTTAATTGCATACCAATTTATTTAGTGAATTTCCATAGATTTCAAAATCATAATATAATATAATATGAAGCATTACTAATCATATAAGCAAACTTTTAAGCCATTCTCTTATTTGTGAGAGCATTTGTATTTGGGAAGGGGCTTAGTTGTTCTGTAAGTCAATGTCCTAATTACTCTATCTTGGGGTAGAATTTTTAAGGTGTTCATTAATGTGCAAGTTCTTGTAGCTTCTTTTTTCCTCACAGAGATTACAATGATTTGGATCTTACTACTGTTGAAAATTCAGAGTGGTTGGCAAGTTCTTAGAGAACTTCTCAAAATAATGCATCTGCTGAGAGTACCAAGTTAATTTATCTTCTATCATGGATTTAAAACATGAACCACAAAATAAAACTTATCAAATGACATTAAGCCAGTTGAATTAATCTCCTAATCAGTTATAAGGGAAAAGTATTCCATTTATCTGCCAACTTAACATTCTGTACTAGATGCAATAGAGATCAGTATAGAATAGTCATCATATAACTTTTATAGCTACCAAGTTTTGGCACTAGCATTTATGATTCAGAGCATATTTTGTGAATAATAATTTCCCCAAGTAATATATTAAACCCAATGTAAATTCAAATTTCATATTGCTAAGTTTTAAAACTTGTTAATTAATTCCAGCTACTTTTCCATATCCACAAGAATACTGGAATCTGTGAAACCAAGATTAGGAAAGTTTTTCTTTCCTTCAAGGTGGAAAAAAGGTAATGTTTGTTAGCCTGTTCTCAAACACCAAAGGAGACTCTGAAACTTGAAAATGCAAATACAGTTGCTTTTTGCCCTTTGAATATGGAATCCCTAAACATGAGGAGTGAAATCATCATTAAATTAGTGTAAATTACATTAAAACAACAAATCTTTCACTTTCCGAGGAAGAGAAAGAGGTACAAAGGGGTTTTAGTGCTTTGTATGCAAATTAAAGTCTCCCAAATTACTTTTTTTTTGTTTGTTTCCATACCATCAATTTCTGGTTTCATTTCCCTTCATAAATGGGGAAAAGATCTCTTTTTTCTTTATTTGTTTCTCCTGAATTTATAACATAGACAAAATTAGGAACATAGGGAGAAAATATATCCTTTTCAAAGATTTGAACCTTTCTGCAGCAAAGTTCTTGTTCTTTTCATTCATTTTTTTTTGTCTGATCAAACTACAGGGAAAAGATCAGCTGGATTTGCTAGGACACATAATATAAATGGGCAATGCTGACAGCACATATTTTACGTAAAACAAACAAAAGCACAACTTTAATTTCTCTCTCTATCTCCTTATAGCCTTGAGGAGAAAATCAGTTTGCCTTCTTACAAACAAATTTAAATAGAAAATGATTCTTATTGTCCCTTTGAAGTAGGAGAGTAAACCAATCACCACTGGAGGTTTACCTAGTGTACACTCTTTAGCTGTCCAGGTTGGTGGTGAATTCATCTGCTTTTGTGGTAAATCCTAGTAATCCCACCTCTATTAACAAATTGTGGGGATTTCCAAGTTTATGAAATCTCAGAAAAATCTTACTATGAACTCTTCAAGATTGTGTCAAAAATGAATAGCTAGACTGAAAGGAAAATGAATTTATTTTTGTGTTATAGAAGATTGCTTGATCTAGATGTGCCTCTAGTTTTTGAAGGCACAGAATTGGATGTTTTAGCTTTAAAAGCTGCTTAGAATTTACAGCTATTCAGAAACATTCTATGGCAGGATGGAAATTAAAGAAATGTGCCCATCTTAGGATAATAAAAATTGGTAAGGATCATGTTTTTCTTATAGAAAATATATTTCTCTGTGCTTAGACTTATCACAATGTTCTGCATTGGCAGTAAATTTAAAGGCATCCTTTAAAATATAATCATTCTTGTTAATCTAGCTGTCGCCAATAGAGAGCAAAGTAAAGTTCAAACACCACTATTCTGTTTCCTTAGTCTCAGAAGTTACTTTATCTGAAGAGCAGGTGTTTTCCCAAAGTTCATAGTATGCAGGTTCATTCACTTCTTCCAAAGCTCCATTTTCATAACTGAGGAAGAGGGTGTATTGAGAATGGTTTGCTTCCAGTAAGACTTCTCCTCTTTTCTCATAGATCCCTGAAGAAGAGAATGGCTTTGGAAAATGACTCGTCAGTGACTGAGTTCTTTCTTGCAGGCTTAACAGATCAATCAGAGCTCCAACTCCCTCTATTCTTTCTGTTTCTAGGGATCTATATAGTCACGATAGTAGGAAACATGGGATTGATCATTTTAATAGGTATTAATTCTCAACTTCACACTCCTATGTATTACTTCCTCTTCAACTTATCTTTTATCGATCTCAGCTACTCTTCTGTCTTTACCCCTAAAATGTTGGTGAATTTTGTCTCAAAGAAAAACATCATCTCTTATTCAGGATGTATGGCTCAGCTTTATTTTTTCTGTTTTTTATCTATTGTTGAATGCTACATGTTGACAATAATGGCTTATGATCGTTATGTTGCCATCTGTAATCCATTGCTGTATAATGTCACTATGTCCAATCAGGTCTGTTCATGGCTATTGGGTGGGGCATATGCAATGGGGTTTGCTGGTGCCATGGCTCACACTGGATGCATGCTGAGACTGTCCTTCTGTGATGCTCACATCATAAATCATTACATGTGTGACATCCTCCCCCTCCTCCAGCTCTCCTGTACCAGCATCCATGTCAATGAGCTGGTAGTTTTCATTGTGGTGGGCACTAACATCATAATACCTAGTGTCACAATCTTTACATCTTATGCTCTTATTCTGTTCAGTATCCTGAGCATACGCTCCACTAAAGGCAGGTCCAAAGCCTTCAGCACCTGCAGCTCCCACATAATTGCTGTTGTTCTTTTCTTTGGGTCAGCTTCATTCATGTATTTCAAGCCATCTTCATCAGAATCTATGGATCACAGCAAAGTATCTTCAGTGTTTTACACAAATGTGGGACCTATGCTAAACCCCCTCATTTATAGTTTGAGGAATAAAGATGTTCAAGCTGCCATGAGGAAAACCTTAAGAAACATATTTTCCAGAGTACAAGCAGGGTTTTCATGTTGAAATTTTGAATTCAAGGGTCCAAATTTTCTTTTGCTTTCCTTTTTGTTGAAGTTTTCTTAGGAAATGAACTTCATCCAAATTATTTTTTCTCTATTCTCTACTGCACAACATTTTATGAATTTTTCCTTTTCTCTGTGGGTAAAATTGCCAGTGTCAGAACAAACCAGAACCAGAGAACTAAAACTAAAACCAAAAATTTAGGAGTTAATGAGGATATATTGAGTTTGCCAGTAGGGGTGCCCTATCCATAGAGGTGAATATTCTCTAAAGGAACAAAAAGGACAAAACTTTTATAAGTTTTAATTTGAGCAGAAGGTGAATTATATATAGGTTACTTGTGGATTTGGAGGAGGAAATAGCAAGGAAACTATGGAGTTTGTGAAGAGTCATTCAAGATTGAAAATAACTGAAAAACAACAATCACCTCTGTACTGGACAGGACTTGTTGCTGGGACTAGGACCAGGGAAAGGAAAGGCCCTTATTCAGGTCATCTTGGAACCCCACTTAAATAAGGCTATTTTGGCTACTTGCTATTTCAGCAGCAAGAAGGTCACAAACAGGGCAGAGGTTACAATACCAACAGGGTCAGAGAGAAGAATTGTTAGACAAAGTGGAGTTATTTTTGTTTTCTCAGCTACTCACAGATCAGTGGTACAACAGAAAATGTGCTGGATTTGGAATCAGAGGATTAGTATTTTAGTCATGAATCTTCAATATCTGTGTGACCAAGGCAAGTCATTCAACTTATCTGGCCCTGTTTTTTTCATTTATAAAAATATGAAATGTTTGGACTTAAGAATTGCTGAGATCCCTAACAGTTATAAATTTATGATCTATGACCCCTCTGTGAAAATGCAAATATCTTATACAATTATGTGAAAAGTCATATAAAAAGTTGTGTGGTGACATATTCAACTTCTGCCTGCAGTCACTGATCAGCAATTCAGGAAGACAATGCATATAGAGGAGGTTGTCTGGAAAATGGTAATAAATATCCAGTTGGTGCAAAGATAATGTAACTCCCCTTCCCTTCTCCCAGGCAAAAGAAACTATGCTTTTGTGATTTTTTTTTCTATATAGATATTGTGCCTGGATAAAAATAGGTAAAAGGCACAAAGTATTATGTATATCTAGTGTGAAAATCCAAAGACGTTCTTTTATTCCTATTCCTATCAAACCCTGCTTACTTCTGGGATCAGCTGCCTCTATTGGAAGGTAATACAGATGTTTGCTGGCTCCCAAAACAGACATTCCAGGACTCATCTGACTTATAATGATGATTCAACATTTCTAGTGTAGTATAAAGTGAAGTCATTTGCAACTGGAAAAGGATGAGAAATGGACAACTAAGAGACTCCAATTTTGAAGAAACATTTTCATTTTCTAAAAAAAAAATTGCTAGTAGGAAGTTTTTTTTTTGGATTTGTTACAATATTTGAGAGATTGAGACAAATTGATTTGCTGAGGGAGATTTCCATACCACTGTCAATTTGGCTGAACAATCAGAATGGAGGAGGCATTTTTATTGTGTTTGTTATCTCATAACAGAATTGTAACACTGTTACTTGTTATCTGAAGTTAATTGGAAGGGAAGGAAGAGATTGAGATATGAAGAGATGTTTGCCATTCATAGCTTTTCACAGCATCATCCCTTTCTACTTTTTCATCCTACTTATTACTCTCCTCCAATCACCTTGCATTTAACCATAATGGCTTAAGTGCTCCAATTTTGACACATTTGTACTAACTGCATTTGATGCCTGGAAAAGATTTCCTCTTCACTTGGGACTCTTGGTACCCCCAGTTCCCCTTAGTTCAGTTTTAGCATCACAATCTATATGAATCCTTTCCTGAATTCCTTTGCTGTTGATGCCTTTCCTTCTCAAACTCCTTGTATTCATTTTGTATATATATGCATGTTCCCCCCTTACCCCCCATAACTCTTATATAGATGTGCTTTATTTCCCACATTAGAACATAAATTTTGGGAAGACAAGGACTTTTTCTATTTTGTATTGTTATTACCATTATTAAGTATAATGCCTGATATATAATAGGCCCTTAATCAATGCTTATTGATTGATAATTAACCCCCTTCAGGTAAATACCTATTGCCTGAACTAATTCTCATTTTGCTGAACAATGATTATTGATCTTGTCCCTAAATATCCTTAATGTAATCAAAGTTTGTTTGTTTCTATTATGTAATTTTATACTTTTTCTTTTTAAAGATAGACTTATGAAATTGTTGATTGTTGAATAAAGGGAGTGAAGACATGAGACACTGCCTAAATTAAATGACCATGAATTTATGAAACTTTAGGAATCTGTGTAAAATAAGCATCTGTTCATGTATTTTTCTAGTGGTCAGTGTAGTTAATGTTATGCTTTATATAAACTGATATTATATTTGAAATTTTCAGTTATTATTTGATCTTATGCTTTTTAAGATTTTGTTAGAGGAAATGTGTGAAAACTAGACTTATTTGCAACAGAAAAGTGTTGATGAGAATAATAAACATTTGAACTCAGTTACTGAGAGTTTGATAAACCTTAGAATATAAATTGCCTAGGAAAGAATCTGATTTGATAATTATTGCTAGGAAATCTGGATATCTGCCTAATAGAAATTGGGTTTAAACTAACATTTTATGCCATACCATATATTTTCGTACCATAGAAGTTCATAAGTTCTTATACCATATCACAATAAGTCTAAATTGGATACATGACCTGAATAGTAAAGATCATTAACATTTGGAAAAAGCAAACCAGAAAGCAAGTAAATAAAACACCTTTTAAAATTATGATTGTGGGGGAATTATTTACCAAACATGAAATAAAGGCAATTACAAGAGATAAAATAGGTAATTTCAATTCCATAAAACTGAAAAGCTTTTGCTTAACTAAAAAGTAATGCATCTAGAATAGAACCTAAAGTGGCCAACTGAGAAAAAAAAATCTTTTGTCTCAAATATATTTGAAAATTCTGATAACCAAACAAATAACACACATATGTTATATACAGATATATGTTTGTTGGGAAAGGAAGAACTTTGGGATTATATATCACACACACACACACAACACACACACACACACATATACACACGTTCCTTTCTCAGAAGATATTTTTTTTTATTTTATTTTTTCCCTCCTTTTCTCACCACCTCACTTGAGGACTACAATTAAATGCATACATGTTTATATACATGAATATATATATCCATATCCATAGATATCTATAATCATCCAAATATACATTCATATGCATATATATAAGATGTATTATGTTTGTTTATTC
The DNA here is from genome assembly GCA_023553655.1 of Myrmecobius fasciatus. NCBI lineage: Eukaryota > Metazoa > Chordata > Mammalia > Dasyuromorphia > Myrmecobiidae > Myrmecobius > Myrmecobius fasciatus. The sequence goes on from JAJPUD010000497.1 coordinate 277,303, forward strand.
TTTGTTTCTCTGAAGGTGGATAATCATCTCCTACATCAGAGAAATAGTCTAATCTTATACTATCTAGACAATATTGATTAATATTGTTGACATATGATGTAGCTTCCCTATTTTTCCCTTTTGACTAATTCTTCCTGACATCAATGATTACTACCCCCGCTTTTTTTCCTAATAAATTCTACTCCTGGTCATTATTATTATGTTTGTGTGCATCTCTTATTTCCTATCCATATTTCTCTACTTCTATCCTCTACTTTGCCTTGCTATTACTTAACCTATCCACCTCCAAGGATGCCTCCGTCATCTTCTCTTTCCACCTTTTCCTCATCTTTATCTGATTTCTATTAATCTATACATGTTGGAGTCCAACTCCAGTGAATACTGAGAGTGTGAATGAATATCCAAGGCCAGGCAGAAGATATGCTTTGCAATCTCTTTTTATTAATCCGAGCACAGGATTTATATACTCTTTAAACTAGTGTTATATTAACAACAATTACCTCCAGTGATGCTATATGTTTTCCAGAGTTAAGGCATAGACCATACTTGCAACTGATATTTTAATTCACTTTAACTAGCAATAATAAGATATCTACCATAACAGGGTTGTCAATAACAGAAATTATCAATAGCAAAGTTATTTGTTGAAACAGAATTATAAATAACATAGTTGTGGTACCTTGTTCCTGTCACATGCATTCTCCATCAAGATTATTCAAAATTTATCCTGAGTATGTCCTTCAAAAATTAAGGGAGACTGTTAGCCAATGCCTTGACTTGTTTAGCCCTTATAGAGAGTAGGTCTCAAGTAATACTGGTACAGACTCTTCCTGTACATGGATTTATTCAGTACTGGCCTTCTACATATACACCCTTCTAAAACCTGCCCTTAACCTGTTCCCTCTCTCCTTCCTTCTCTCCCTCCCTCTTCTTATTACAGTAAAATCCTTAAAGTCTCATAATTCATTGAATATCCATTTTTTTCATCCAGATTATACTGAACTTTTCTGGATATGATATTTTTGGCCTCAGCCCTAGTTCTTTTGCTCTTTGATGTATGTATAGTATTCTAAGACCTGTGGTCTGCGATAATATAGCTTCTGCAAGGTCTTGTGAGATTCTAATTGTGGCTCTGACATATTTGGATTTTTTTTCTTGTTGTTCATGATATTTTCTCCTTGATCCTTTATGGTTTTGGAATTTGGCTATGATGTTGCTATAGGTTTTCATCATAGAATCTTTTCAGTTTATAATCTGTGGATTTTTTTCTATTTTAATTTCCCTCTCTTATTATAATACAGGAAATTTTTCTTTGTTTTCTTGTTTTATTGTATCAAGCTTCTTCTTCTTTTTTTTTTTTTGATTGAAACTTTCAGGTAGTCCAATTGTTCTTATGTTTTATCTCCTTGATCTATTCTTCAGATCTGTTATTTTTCTTAGATGTGCATTTTCTTCTATTTTTTTTTTCATTCTTTATATTATGCTTTATTATTTCTTATATCTTACAGCTTTGTTGACTTCCTGTTTCCTAAAAGTACTCAAGGAGTCATTTTCTTTCTTAAGATTCTGGACCTCCTTTTCTAATTGGTTGGTTATCTTTTCATAATCTTCTTTTGTCTTCTTGGATTGTTTTTGTTCTTTTTTGTTTTAGCTTGTTTTAGTTTTTTCTCAATCTCTCATTTGATTTGTAAAGACTTTTTTTGAGTTTTTCTGTGAATTCTTTTTGGTTGATGATGACTTCACATTACTCTTTGAGGCAGACATTTTTTTTTAAAACTTCACTATCCTTCTCTGAAGATGAACCCCATTCTTTCCTTTCCCCAAAGTAACTTTCTATGGTTGGTTCTTTCTTCTTTGCCTGCTCTTTTGTTGGTATAATCACCTCTAGGTCAGGGGCTTGGGGCATGGTGTCTCTGAGCTCAGCTTCTCCTTCAGTTTTCCCCTTTGATCTGGAACCCCAAACCAAGAGCTGTATTCTCCTTTAAGTGCCCTTCTCTACTACTTCTGCACTCCCCTCGTGTATGCTGGCTCCTTATCACCCAGGGCCACAAATCAGCAGCATAACTGGGCCTGGTGATACTTAATAGTAGAGGCTTTTTCAGTCTTCTCCAACTAAGATGCCTGACTCCCTGCACTGCCTGGATCTAATGATATGCACAGTTTGATAGCCCTTTGGACATAGTTCCAAATCGCTCTCTAGAATTGTTGGATCATCATGAACAGTTTTTAAAAGAAATGATAAATTATTAAGAATTGAAAGAATGGTTCAAATCATTAACAATAAAAAAGAAGATAAAAACAATTGTGAGATTTTTGCTTCAGACTCAGGCAATTGGCAAAAATGACAAAAAATGGAAATAACCAAGTTGGAGTGATTGTAGAAAGAGAGGCATGCTAATATATTGTTGGTGGAGTTATGAAATTGTCCAAGCATTCTAAAAACAATTTGAAATTTTAGGAAAACAGTGACTATCTAATAAGATCTGACCAAAAGTCACCCAATCCATGTCAAATTATTAAAAGATTGTTTGAAATTTGCATTTTCACCTACCATTTTTAATGATGAATTTTCCCCTAAATGCATATTTTGCATTGATAATGATTTATGGAAGCCAAATAATTGATTGACATCAGAGAAGATGGAAATCTACCAGCTTAATTTCAATGAAATCTTTGTATAATTAATATATTATTAAAATGAATACCATGAGTTAGGAAGTTTTGAAAACAAAATGCTTTTTGTATCATTTAAAATTTTTGTTTATTTAATATTTTCCCCAGTTACATTCAAAATAATTTTTTACATTTATTTTTAAAAATTTTAAGTTCCAAATAATCTTCTTTATCCCCAACTTCCAGCTCCATTAACAAATTACATGTGAAATTATGCAAAACATATCCATAAAAGTCATGTTGTGAAAGAGAATATAAATCTCTCTCACCCTAAAAATCCTCAAGAAAGATAAAATGAAAGATCGAGAGAGAGAGAAGAGAGAGAGAGAGAGAGAGAGAGAGAGAGAGAGAGAGAGAGAGAGA
>JAJPUD010000497.1:289355-391390 GCA_023553655.1 Myrmecobius fasciatus
AGAGAGAGAGAGAGAGAGAGAGAGAGAGAGAGAGAGAGAGAGAGAGATATGGACAGTTCCTTTATTTGTGTGTGCTTATTATTAAGTGTCCATAACACTGTACACCTATTAGGATCTTTTAGCATTTGTTAAAAATTTCCAATCACATTTTTCTCCACATTTTAGAGCTGCATAGGCAACATTTCTTTTCATTTTGCTTCTTAAATACTAAATAATAAGGAATAATTTGTTCCTAGTTTATTAGTGTAGAATGTGAATGATTGGCAAGGGAAGAATTTATGACCAAACATGAAATAGAGAGGACCATGGGAGGCAAAATGTATAATTTTATTACATGAAATTTAAAAAATATAAACAAAACCAGTGCAGCAAAAATTAGAAGGAAGGCAGGGGAAAATTTTTACAAATGTTTCTCAGAAGAAGGCATCATTTCTTATATAGTGAACTGAACCAAATTTATAAAAATAAGAATTATTTTCCAATTGATAAGTTGTTAAAAGATATGAATAAGCAATTTTCAGAAGAAAAAATAAGAATTATCAATAATCACAAGAAAAATGCCCTAAAATATTATTGATTAGAGAAATGAAAATTAAAATGACTCTTAGGACCAGCCCACATTTATCCTATTGACTAACATGACAGAAAATGAAATAGCAAATATTAGAGAGAATGTGAAAAAATAGGATACTAATGCACAGTTGATGGAGTTTTGAATTTGTCTAACATTTTGGAACTATGCCCCCAGGGGTATAAAACTGTGTATACCCTTTGACTTAGCAATACCAATACCAGGTCTACAACTCAAACAGATCAAAGGTAAAAGAAAATGGACCTATATGTACAAAAATATTTATAGCAGCCTTTTGTTGTTGTTGTGGCAAATAATTGGAAACTGAGCTGATAAATTCACAATTCTACCAGCAAAGAAGTAATGTAATCATTTTCATGTAGTCCTTCTGTTTGTTATTTTCTTTTTATTAGCTTTGCCATTCTGATGTGTGAGATCCATTCCTCAGAATTGTAATCTGCATTTCTTCAATTATTAATGATCCAGAGAATTTTTTTTGTATGGTTATTGATAGCTTGGATTTATTCTGAAATCATTTCCTCCCCCATGTCTTTCAACCATTTATCGAATGGGGGAATTTGTTCTCATTCAGGTAAAGTTGAAGCAATTTCCTATTTATGTTAAAAATGAGACTTTTATCAGAAAAAAATTGCTGCAGAGATTCTCCCTCCAATTACTGTTTCTTTTAATTTTTACTGAATTGGTTTTGCTTGTGAACTAATGTTTTGATTTTATGTAATCAAAATTATTTATTTTTCCTCTTGTGAACATTGCCATCTCATTTGCTTCATAGATTAGGAACGGTAGGTAGGTAATTTCTTCCATGTTCCATATAATTTGCTTATGATATCCTTTCTTTCTAAATTTTGCATCTATTTGGAGCTTATATTGATATAAATGTGAGATGTTGGCCTATAATTTTGAATAACATACTTTACCCAATACCTTTGTAGTACACAATGAGAAATGTTATTTCTTGCCCTCTTTTTCCCTCCCTAGTTTTTCATTATTTCATTTGATATTTTTGACCTGTTGTTCTTCTAGATGAATTTTGATATTTTTCTTGTTTTATACTCCAGCATTTTGGCAATTTGATTGGTATGCCATTAAATAAGTAAATTAATTTAGGTAATTTAAAAAATTGCATAGCCAATTGATTAAACTGCTCTTTTCTCTTGTTTTGATAAAGTGTTCCTCAGAGATAAATATTTTCCCTTAAGAAATACTTTGTATCCTTTAAATGTTGGTATGTGGTCTCATTGTTATTATCTTTGATGAAATGATAATTCCTGTGGTTTATTTTCTGACCCCACCAATTCTTTACTATTAAATTATTTAGTTTCCATTTGATTTTTAAACCTTTCTCCAATGGTACTTTATTTAATATAATTTTTATTACATTTTCACCATAAATGATGTGACTATTATTACTCCTTTTCTGGGACTGAGAACAAGGATTACAACTCATTGTATTAACAGTGAAATTCATAGACAGATTAAGAAAATAACAAGTAATAATATATTCCTTGCAAGAAGCAGAAATAAACCATGTGCAGCAATTAGAGGGAGACCACATAATGATATTATGTCGACTATATAAGTCTATATTCTGGCCTGCAAAGTACACCTTGACCTTGAAGAATTTTGCTACTTATAATATGTTTTAATATTGTTTAAGTCTGTATCAGATTCTATTGCAATATTTCCAACGTGGTACAATATGCCTAAATTCACAGATGACTTTATGTAATCTAACACCCTTATTTAACAGGTGAGAGAACTGATCCCCAGAAGGACTATGTGAAAACATAAAGATAACTGGTGGAAGAATTGGAGTCATAATGCCAAATCTTTTGCTTCTGGAGGCACTGATCTTTTTATTGTACCATTAACTCTCTTATAAGAAAGAAACAAGATAAATTTGGGCTTCTTTCAAAGTCCCTAAAATACTTGAGTTTGCATGTTTTCAGGAAAGAATTAAGTCTCCATCAGGCAGCCCCATGAAAGATAACCCCTAGGAAATATGAGGACATTCATTGATACAAGGAAGAGGCAGTGAACTAGTGCTCTGTGTCAAGATAGAGCATAAACGTAATAATTTTTTCCCTGTTCCTTTCACTATTTCCCAGTTTACTTTTTCTTTTCTATTGCTAAGGCTAGTATTTCTAAGGAGTAATGGTGGATAATGGACATCCTTGCTTTTTCCCTGGTCTTATTGTAAAAGTCTCTGTTCTACTTTATATAAGATTAGACCTGTTGGTTTTAGATAGTGATTATTTTCCATATTAAAGAAATGTTTATTTATTACTTTGTATTATGGTGCTTTAAGAACAAAAAGTATTACATTTTGTCAAAAGTACTTTCATCGTTGACTGCTATAATAATACTTTTTTTTTTGCTTTTTATTAATGACATTTTTTCTTAGTATTTGAATTTTCATTTCTGGTATAAATCCCAGGAGGTAATACATAATTTTTTTTATATGCTACTGTAGATTTTCTTGTCATTCTCATTTTGTCTAAAATTTCATATTATTTATTAAAAATATTGGTCTATTATTATTTTGTTTTATCTCTTTCTGATTTAAATATTCTGACCATATTTTTATTATAGGGACAATTTAGAAGTTTTCTTTTTTCTCCTATTTTTCTAAAATATTTGTATAATGTTAGCATTAATTATTCTTTGAATTTGTTAAGAGAATTCAACTGTAAATCTTGTTCTGGAGCTTTTCTTTTGGAGTTAATTTATGTCTTCTTCAATTTCTTTTTCTGATACTGAGTTATCTAAATTCTTCATTATTTCATTGATTTAAGCATTTTATATTTTAAAAGCATTCATCCATGTCATTTAAAATTTCAATTTTCTTGGCATATAGTTAGACTCAATTTCTAATAATTAGTTTGTTTTTAATTTGCTTTTTTTCTTCTTATTTTTGATACTTAAAAGTGGATTTTCTTTTATTATTATTATTTGATTTTTTCTTTCTTTTTAAAAAAACTATACATTGGTTTATTTTTTTCATCAGTAGTTCTTAGTCACTTATTAATTCAGTTTTTTATTTAGTTTTTGGTAATCTTTTATTTTTTCCCCCTAGGATTTTTAAAATTTATTTAATTAGAATCAAATAAGTGTTTTAAAAGTGTTCTTTAGAAGCCATAATAGGGTGTATAGTAAGAGATATAGCTTCACAATATGAGAATTATTGCCATCCTACTCTTATCAAAGAACATGGCTAATATCTCAAATCTTAATTCCTTCCTTTATTCTAAAAGCAAAACAAGATTAGTCCTCAAGGAACTTAAAATTTGTAGAGCTTTGGGGGTGAATACATGTAGTATATATATATATATATATCCAAAGAAGCGATTCCACTGTGTGTGTGTGTGTGTGTGTGTAGTTAACATAAACTCCTATGAATTCAATTGGTGCACAAGAGTAGAAGGTCTAATGTCTTTAAAACTTTAATGAGCCTGGTTTTAGAATTGCACATGGTGGAGAGAATATTTTCCTCTGAACAAAAGTAGCATAAATTTTTTAGGGTCACATCCTCTTTATTATTTGAATGATGTAGAAGAGTCCTAGAGGTGATGTGTGCTTAAGATATCATTAAAGACTTCCCCCTTACCCTCCCCCAAGATGGGCAGCCACAGTCTGAGCTTCTGGGCCAAGGGGGTTTACACCTGATCTGGACCAGACAGAGGTTGCACCTGGCCTTATGGGCTGAGAAGAAAGCCAAGGTCATTGCCATGATGAATATTGTAGAAAAAAACCAGGGTACTGGAGAGCCACAGAAAGTGGAGGAGGCCAGTCCTCCTGCTCTACAGCAACTTACTGATCCTGCTTCCCCCACTGTGGCCACCACACCTGAGCCAGTCGGGGTTGATGGTGGGGATAAGAATAATGCTAAGGCCGCTGCTGATGAGCCTGAATATGAGGATGGATGGGGCTTTGGCACTGGGGAACTGGTATGGGGAAAACTGCGGGGCTTCTCCTGGTGGCCTGGCCAAATTGTATCCTGGTGGATGATAGGCCAAAGCCGAGTAGCTGAAGGCCCTCGATGGCCTATGTGGTTTGGAGATGGCAAGTTCTCAGTGGTTTGTGTTGAGAAATTTATGCCATTGAGCTCCTTCTGCAGTGCCTTCCACCAGGCCACATATAACAAGCAGCCTATGTACCAGAAAGCCATCTATGAGGTCCTTCAGGTGGCCAGCAGCTGCGCTGGGAAGCTGTTTTCGGCCTGTCCTGAAAACGATTAAAGTGATACAGCTAAAGCTGTGGAGGTGCAGAACAAACAAATGATCAAGTGGGCTCTGGGTGGCTTCCAGCCCTCTGATCCCAAGGGCCTGGAGCCACCAGAAGAAGAGAGAGATCCCTACAAGGAAGTTTACACTGACATGTGGGCCCCAGTAGAGCCTGAAGCTGCTGCCTATGCCCCACCTCCACTAGCCAAAAAACCCCGAAAGAGCACAGCAGAGAAGACCAAGATCAAAGAGATCATTGATGAACTCACAAGAGAGCAGCTGGTATATGAGGTATGGCAGAAGGGCAGGCATATTGAAGACATCTGCATCTCCTGTGGGAGCCTCCACGTCATCCTGGAACACCCCCTCTTCATTGGAGGAATGTGCCAAAACTGCAAGAACTGCTTCCTGGAGTGTGCCTATCAGTACAAGGATGAAGGCTACCAGTCATATTGTACTATCTGCTGTGGGGGCTGAGAGGTCCTCATGTGTGGGAACAACTGTTGCAGATGCTTCTGTGTGGAATGTGTGGACCTCTTCGTGGGACCAGGTGCTGCTCAGGCAGCCATCAAGGAAGACCCCTGGAACTGCTACATGTGTGGGCACAAAGGCACCTATGGGCTGTTATGGCTGTGAGATGACTGGCCCTCACGCCTCCAGATGTTTCTTGCCAATAACCATGACCAGGAGTTTGACTCTCCCAAAGTTTATCCCCCAGTTCCAGCTGAGAAACGGAAGCCAATCCGAGTGCTATCTCTTTTCAATGGAATTGCCACAGGACTGCTGGTGCTGAAGGACCTGGGGATCCAGGTAGACCGCTACATTGCCTCAGAGGTGTGTGAGGACTCCATCACCGTGGGCATGGAAGATCATGTACATGGGGGACGTCCACAATATCACACAGAAGCACATACAGGAATGGGGCCCTTTTGATTTGGTGATTGGAGGCAGTCCCTGCAATGACCTTTCTATTGTCAACCCTGCTTGGAAGGGTCTCTATGAGGGCACAGGACGACTCTTCTTTGAGTTCCACCGACTTCTGCAGGAGGCCCAGCCCAAGGAGGGTGATAACCGCCCCTTCTTCTGGCTCTTTGAAAACGTGGTGGCCATGAGGGTCAGTGATAAGCGGGACATTTCACACTTTCTAGAGTCCAGCCCTGTGATGATTGATGCCAAAGAAGTATCAGCAGCACAGAGGGCTCATTACTTCTGGGGTAACCTTCCCGGTATGAACAGACCATTGGCATCCACCCTGAATGATAAGCTGGAGCTTCAGGAGTGTTTGGAGCATGGCAGGATAGTAAAGTTCAGCAATGTGAGGGCCATTCCAACTAGGTCAAACTCCATCAAGCAGGGCAAAGAGCTGCATTTTCCTGTCTTCATGGATGAGAAAGAGAACATCTTATGGTGCACTGAAATGGAGAGGGTCTTTGGGTTCCCAGCCCATTACACGGATGTCTCCAACATGAGCCGTTTGGCAAGGCAAAGACTGCTGGGCCGGTCATGGAGCGTGCCTGTGATTCGTCACCTCTTCGCCCCTTTGAAGGAATATTTTGCCTGTGTGTAAGGGACATGGAAGTGAACTGGGATAGTAACATTTAATCAAAGCAAAATCACCAAGAATGAGAGGATGGAGAGAAGTATCAGCACCCAGAAGAGAAAAAAAGGAATTAAAAACAAACAAACAAAATACAAACAAACAAACAAAAAAACCCACCACAGATGCAAAAACATCCACAAGGCATCACCAAGCAAAAGGGTTGGACATTATCTCCTGATTTTTCAATGTTAAACTTATATCCTATTTAAAAAACAAAACCAAGCTTCCCCTCCCCTCTTTATTATTATTATTATTTGAATCAAAAAAGATATCATTAAAGAGAGAAATTCTCAGAACAAAGGTAAGAAAAAAAATGGGGAAGGAAACAGAAAAATTTGGAAATCAACAGTCCTTTGTGTGAAGAGAAGATTGAATTCCTTAAGAGAGAAAATAAGTTCTGTGGTATAGTGTGTAAACATGGACTTTGCAATTCCTTCTTCCTGAGGAGTCTCTTCAGGGAGAACACTCACCACTTCCTTTCTGTGCCCAATTGGGTCAATGAGATTTTCATATGTAGAATAAAACTTTGTTTACTGCCACCTGTTGTCTCTGGTGATATCTGTAAGTGTTATTTCCTCCTCTGTAGTTAGAGCAGATTATTCAGATGAAGTCATAGTAAAAATTTGTGATCTTTATAGATCAAAACATCTCCTAGGTCACTTCAGAGGCTAGGATGTATTATTTTGTTTGCCTCAGTAGAAAAGTTAATAAATATCAGTGTCTCAGATAGAGAATTTCTGATTGCCCTTATCAAGAAACATTTCTCCTTCAGGAAGGTCCTCATTAAGGACCAACAGTGAAGTGTCTAAATGGGAGAAGAGTGAGTATGTAGCACATTTTGATTTTTAATACTATTTTATCCTTCCTGTCTTGCATACAAGGTGATGCCAAGATTCCATAAAATCCTGTCCCTGATCTCTGTCACTGACCCATATATTGTTTTTTTTTTTTTTTTTTGGTATAGGCTAAGTGAGAATAGAAAAGAGAACATGCAAAGAAAATGGGGCCCTTGTTACTATTAGTCCTTTACCTCCTTAAAGGGACCCTATAATCAGGGAGAGAGATGCTAGATAGTTTGCAGAAAGTTGGGGAGCACAGCCAATAGAACACAGATTTGAGTCAGAAAGACCAGAGTATAGATCCAGTTCAGGCAGTTATTAGCTTGACCTTGATTAATGCCACTTAATACCTGTCTCAATTTTTTCAACTATAACCTGACAATAATAACACCTACTTCCAAATGTTGTGAAGATCAAATGATACAATATTTGGAAAACATTTATGACAATATCTAACACATAATTGGTGCTGTGTCAATGCTAGCATTATTTTTATTACTAATAACATCATAAATGATATTTCTAATGATTAATATAACTAAAGAAAATAATAATATAGGCATTTGTGGAACCTCTTTGAGGTATTACTTCAACTCACACTGGATGCATGCTGAGATTGGCCTTCTGTGATGCTCACATCAACCATTACACGTGTGACATCCTCCCCATCCACCAGCTCTCCTGCACCAGTATCCATATCAATGAGCTGGTAGTTTTCATTGTGGTTGGCACTAACATCATAATAATTAGTGTCACCATCTTGTTCTGTCAGTATCCTGAGCATCAGCTCCACTGGAGGCAGGTCCAAAGCCTTCAGCACCTGCAGCCCCCACATAATTGTGATTACTCTTTTCTTTGGATCAGCTTCATTCATGTATCTCCAACCCTCTTCATCAGGATCTGTGGACCAGGGCAAAATAGCTTCAGTCTTTTACACAAATGTGGGGCCCATGCTAAACCCCTCACTTATAGTTTGAGGAATAAAGATATTCAGACTGTCATGAGGAAAACCTTGAGAGAAGAATGTTTTCCAGAATTAGAGAAGTATTTTCATAATGTGATTTAAACTCAAAGGCCTAAGGTTCCTTTTTTTTGCTTTAATTAATTGCAATTATCTAAGGAAGGAATCTTTACTCAAATTCTTTTCTCGATGTTCTCTATTGCCCAGCCTTCTACCAATAGGATTTACTTACTTGGGATTAAAGATGAAGTGGAAAGACTAACAGTTTAGAATTTAGAGTATAAAGATTAAGGCTTTAATCCTGGATATTCTTTATCCATGATCTTGGTCAAGGCCCTTAACATTTGTGCACATTAGATTTTTCATTTGTAAACATGGAGGCAACACACAAAAGGATTCTAGGAAAATAGTAATAAAATATCCAAATGATGTAGATAATATACAATCTCTTCCTCTCTCCCTGAGCAAATCAAGCATGACGGATTTTACAATCCCTTTTGATACTGCAAATTTTAAATTTCTTTTCCCTCAGGATTTTAATAAAAATTGGATATTTTTCTCCAACATAAAAATGCACAGTAATTTTCTTTCATTTCTTCTCCAACCCAATCTTTTATACTTCTAAACATCGCTGCCTCTCTTGGAAAATGGTGCAGATGTCCTCTGACTCTTTGCAATAGACATACTCCCATACAATACTCTGGCTCAGAATAATAATGAAATAATCCCAGTGTAATATAAATGGTAGTCTATAACTAGAAAATTGTGAGATATAGACAGCTAAAATACTAGTTTTGAGGAAAATATTTTTATTTTCTGAAAAAAGTGCTAATAGGAGAGGTTCTTGTAAAAGTTATAATATGTAAGAGATTGGAGCAAATTGATTTGACTTTTTCACCTTTCCGGAAGGAAGTATCCTTTCCTTGTCATACTGACTGAACCCTCAGGATAGAAAAGACATTTTAATTTTTCTGTATTATGATGTTTATTATGAGAAGAATTGGAAGGGCTGGAAGACACCAAGTTTTGAAAATGTTTGTCATTTAAGACTTCTTTCACTCTGGTCCTTTTTTTTGTTTCCAGTTTACTTAAATGTTGCATCTCTCTCCACACCATGAATTAATCAAAATGACCACTTGCCTTTCATAAATGGCATTCCATTTTTATCCCGGTGATTTGCATTGCCTATCAAAGCTTACTAGAATGCATTCTATGTTCACCCCAAACTCTCATAATCCCTAGTTTCCTTCAACTCATTTTGAGTGTCACTTTCTACATGAATCCTTTCCTAATTTTCCTATCAATTTGTGGCTTCCCTCACAACAGCATCCTGTATTCATTTTGTATATGTGCTCTATGTAAATCTCTCCATATATGTATATATGTATATATATACACATATATGTGGATACGCATTTTGTTTCTTTCATTTCTGTAAAAATGTTTTTCATCTAAACTTCCCTTTTAGATGATTTCTTTAATCTTGTCAGGTAACTTATTCTGAGCATAAAATGGCTTATTTTAATTCCTTTATCTGTTTGATAAATGTGATAGAGTAAAATTCAATTTCTCAGGAAGTAAATAATTCTACTTTTTCTTTGTTCTCTCTTCAGCCATCTTAGGTAATGAAAGTTTGGATGAAAAACATTTCTATAGAAATGAAAGAAACAAAATGTGTAGCCACATAGATAAATTTTTAATGTACATATTCATATACAACATATATACAAAATGAATGGCTGAAAGATCCATTTGTAGGGTAGTACAGGTAGGTGCCATAGTGGACAGATTCCCCAGGCCTGGAGTTAATAAGGCTGAAGTTGAAATCCAGCCTCAGACACTTCCTAGCTGTGTGATCCTGAGCTTAGTTTTACTCAGTTTCCCGATTTGTTTCTGATTTGTAAAATGAGTTGGAGAAGGAAATAGCAAACCAGTCCAGTATTTTGCAACAAAACTCCAAATGTGGTCAAGAAGAGTTGGTATGACTGAGCAATAGTATATGTAATTAAACAATTAACATATTGGAGATGCATACTCAAAATTTTTGTTGTTATCAAGGTTCAAGAACAAAACGTTGGAGATAAAAAATTTGGAAATAGAAGGGACCTTAGATTTCATTTAGATCAACACTTTCATTTTATTGAGAAGTTAAGTATTTGCCCAAGATAACATAGCTAGTATGAAGAAGACTCAAATTTTGAAGAGTTAAATGTTTAAGAAATAGTTTAGTCTTTAAGGTTTTTGTTGTTGAAAAGGAGCATAATATAGTAGAAAGAGTGCAGATATTTCATCAAATCCTATCTCTTATATCTAGTAGTAAATGACGTTGGCCAACTTAACTTTTCACAGTCTGTTTCCTTATTAGCAAAATAAGAAAAAATAAAAGATTCAAAAGATTTTCCTGAGGATCAACTGATGAAACACATGAAAAAATGTTGACAAACCTTAAATTTCTCTATAAATACCAGTAATATCATTTGTCTATTTGTGCATTAATTTCCTTTCCAATTTTTTTCCTTTGGGAATCAATATAGTATTGAAACAAGTCATTGCTGTACTTTGATCTTTAATGTTTTATATACTCAAGCTCAGGTGACTAAAATGATTGCTTTTCAAAGAATATGAGCTCATTCTCTGCAGGACTGCTGAAAGTATCTTCAAAACAACTTCAGTAACAGAGAAAACAACTGTGATGTTATGAACTACTTTTTGTTCTCATAGGTTTTTTATTTCCTCTGTCAGAGGTCTGTATTTTTTAAGACTTTCTTTTCATATAGTTTGGTGATTATGTGAGTCTAATAGAGCAATGCATATTAAAGGAGCAACATTTTTTTTTGTCTGTGCAGCGGTAAGAATTCAGTCTTTGATAATGATATAGTTCTGATACAATTTATTGGTTATTGATATTTTGAAATCTTTATTCATAGCATGAGAATTTGTCATTTTTCAATCCACAAAAAGTAATTGGTCTCTGATATCTAATTATAGTCACCAAATCATGTCTTGGTAGATATTTTTATAAATGCTAAATTTTTAAATCTTGTAATGATGTTTTCACAGATTTCACCATTTATTTTCTTTCTTGAAAGTTTTTATATTTTTAATTATATGTGAAAACATGTTTTAAATTCTTTTTTTTAAATTGAGTTCCAAATTCTCTCTGTCCTTCCTTTGTCATCTTCCTTTTCCAGAGAGCAAGCAATTTGATATACATCATACATATAGTCATGGAAATCGTATTTCTAAATTTGCCACATTGCAAAAGAAAACAGGAAAAACTCAATAAGAAAAATAAAGAAAATAAAGAAAAATACCCTTCAATCTACATTCAGGGCCCATCAGTTCTTTTTCTGGAGCTGGATAAAATTTTCTTCATAAGTGTTTTGGAATTGTCTTGGATCATCGTTACTAAGAATAGGTAGGTCACTCACAGTTGGTCATCAATATTGCTGTTACTGTGTACATTGTACTTTTAATTCTATTAATTCCACTTAGCATTAGCTTATATAGGTTTGCCTAGGTTTTTTCTGAAAGCATCCTGCTAATCATTTCTTATAGCACAAAAATATTTCATCACAATCATATATCACAACTCCTTTAACCATTCCCAATTGATGGAAATCTCCTCGATTTCCAATTCTTTACCATCACAAAAAGAGCTACTATAAATATTTTTGTACACATAAGTTTCTTTCCTATTTTAAAAAAATCTCATTGTGATAAAGACCTAGTAGTGGTATTACTAGTCAAAAGGCAGACACAGTTTTATGTCCCAGTTTATTGCACACTGTTGGATACAGTTCTAAATTGCTCTCTAGATTGGTTAGATCAGTTAACAGCTCTCATTATTATAATTTTCTTACATCTCTTTCAACTTCTGTCTTTTTACTTTTCTGTAATATTAATGGCTGAAACAGTTTACCAGAATGTTGTCTCTGTGCATGCTAAAACTTCTTGGAACTATCCACAGGTGAGAATTAGGTGAATCAGATGGATATCAAAGGTGGAAAAAAGCCCTGGAAAGGGTTGAATAGTCCTCACCCCAGAGGTACTAGTCTTTCCTAAAGACACCCTATACTCCAGTGTGGCTTCAGAAGGGGTCAAGGAGCAGTGGATGTGGTATGAGCTGCCTGACAACTCCTGGAGAAATGCCAGGAGCAGAATAGTGGTCTGTCCCCAGCATTTGTAGATCTGACCAAGGCCTCTGATACTGTCAGTCATGAAGGCTTATGGAAAGTTATGTCAAAATTCTGTTGTCTGGAGAAGTTCATCAGTATAGTATGGCAATTTAATGATAGCACACTTGCCCTGTTCTGAACAATGGCCAATACTCTTGAACTTTCTCAGTCATCAGGGTGGTGAAACAAGACTGTGTGCTTGCTCCCATGCTTTTTAGCATGGTGTTTTCAGCCATATTGTCAAACATCTTCAGTGAAGACAAACATGGCACCAAAATCAGTTGTGGCACCATGGCAAATTCTTCAATTTGAAAAGCCCACAAGCAAAAACTAAAGTGAAAAAAGTGTTGGTGCATGATTTTTTGTTTGCAGATGATTGTGCACTTGATACAGCCTCTGATGCTGAGATGCAACAAAGTATGGATCACTTCTCTGCTACTTGTGCTAATTTTGGTCCAAGAGTTAATACTAAGAAAACACAGGAACTTCATCAGCTAGCACACCATCCATATGTGGAATCATCAGCTACAGCGAATGGAGAAATTTTGAATGCAGTGGATAAGTTCCCTTACTTTGGCAATAGATTTTCCAGGAATGTACACATTGATAATGAGGCTTATACACTGTCAGAGTTAGCTCAGTGTTTGGGAGGCTCAGAAGGAAAGACTGACTATCAAACTAAAGGTCTACAGAAGTGTTGTGCTGACCTCATTCATGACTGTGAAACCTGGACAGTCTACCAGTGCCATGTCAGGAAACTAAACTGCTTCCATTTGAATTGTCTTAGCAAGATTTTGATGATCATCTGGCAGGAGAAGGTACCAAACACTGAGATCCTTTCTTGAGCTAAACTGCAAAACATTCCAACTCTCCTGTAGAGTGCACCTCCCTTGGCCACATGGTTAGAATGCCAAATGTATGCTTGCCAAGAAGACTATTTTATGGAGAATGCACAGAGGGCATGTGCTCACAAGGTGGTCAGAAAAGGCAATACAAGGACTCGATCCAGGTCTCTCTTAAAAAACTTTGGAACTGATATTATAATATGGAGGACACTGTGAAAGGACAGTCCAGGATAGCGTGCTCTTTCCAGAGAAGGTGCTATACTCTATGAACAAAATATAATTGAATTAGCTCAGAAGAAACCCAACTTGTGTAAAGTTAGGAAACCCACCCCAAATATTCATAAGAACTATTTGTGTCTAACCTGTAACAGCCACAGTGGGACACATTAATTTGATTCTAACATAGTGATGTCATTTTGATCTTCTTCCAGAACAAAGAACAGCATACTAACTAATCTCGTAAGTATGAAGTGGTACCTCACAAAGGGTTTAATTTGCATTTCTCTAATCAATAATGATTCAGAGTATTTTTTCTTCAGATGAAAATTGTTTTCTTCAGATGAAAATTATTCATATCCTCTTGCCTTTTATTAATTGGGGAATGACTTGCATTCTTATAAATTTGACTCATTTCTCTAAATACTTCAGAAATTAGACCTTTATTAGAAAAATGAATTATAAAATTTTGTGCTTTTCTTCTAATCTTATATGCATTGCTTTTGTTTATGCTTTTTTAACTTAATGTAATCAAAATTATCCATTATCTGTTCTATAATGCTCTCTATCTTTTCTCTGGTTATAAATTTTTACATGTTAAATCTGACTCATAAAATATTCTATTCTCCCCTAATGTAATTATGATATCTTTTATGTCTAAATCATTTATCCATTTTTCCTTATTTTAGTGTGAGATCTTTGCATCTAGTTTCTGCCAAACTCCTTTTGAGTTTTCACAACAATATTGGTCAATTGATGAGTTTTGTCTAGAAGTTTGGATTTCTATGT
The DNA here is from genome assembly GCA_023553655.1 of Myrmecobius fasciatus. Taxonomy (NCBI): domain Eukaryota; kingdom Metazoa; phylum Chordata; class Mammalia; order Dasyuromorphia; family Myrmecobiidae; genus Myrmecobius; species Myrmecobius fasciatus. The sequence goes on from JAJPUD010000497.1 coordinate 303,599, forward strand.
TTATTAAACATTATGTTTTTATGGCCATTTACATCTACCATTCTATTTCTTAGTCATTACCAGGTTGTTTTGATGATTACCACTTTATAATATAGTTTGAGATCTGGTACTGCTAAGCTATCTTCCTTCACTTTTTAAATTTGAATCCCTTGATATTCTCAATCTTTTGTTCTTCCAGATGAATTTTATTAGTTTTTTAGATCAATAAAATAATTTTTGACAGTTTGTTATAGAACTTAAGAAAATTAGTTTTAGTAGAATTATCATTTTTATTATGACTTGACCTACCTATGAGTAACTAATATTTCTTCAATTGTTTAGATCTAACTTTTTTTGTGTAAAGTGTTTTGTAATTGAGTTTGTATGATTCCTAGGTTTTTCTTGGCAGATGGACTCCAAAGCATTTTATATTGTCAAAAGTTATTTCAAATGAAATTTCTCTTTATATCTCTTCCTTCTGGACTTTGTTGGTAATGTATAGAAGTGCTAATGATTTGTGTGGGTTTATTTTATATCTTAAGGAACTTTGCTGAATTTAATTACTTCAAATAGTTTTTTAGCTGATTCTCTAAGATTCTCCAAATATGCCGCCATATCATCTGCAAAGAGTGACAGTTTTGTTTCAACATATAAGTGGACCAGATTAATAGAAGAGGAAATATAATACCTAAATAATCCTGTTTTAGAAAAAAAAATTGAACAAGTTATAAATAGTTTCCTTAGGAAATATTTCCAAGAGTAGAAGCATTCACAAAAGAATTTTATCAAATAGTTAAAGAACAATTAATTGCAATACTAAAGCATATAAGCTGTTTGGAAAAAGAGGCAAAGAAAAAGTCCTATCAAAATTCTTTTATGATACAAATGTGGTGCTGTTACCTAAATATTCATTAGGAAAATTAGTGTATAGTTTGCTTTTTTGCTTTTACTCTTTCTTGTTTAGGTAACAGCAAGAATCTTAAATAAAATAAGAATGCTGGCAATGTATCACAAAGATCATACACTATGACCAGATGGAATTCTTATCAGGAATGAAGGGCTGGCTCAATATTAGAAGACTATCTATATAACTGGCCATATCAATAACAAAAAAACCCCATATGATTATATCACTAGATGTAGAAAAAGATTTTTACAATATATAACAGTCATTCCTATTTTTTTTTTAAATGAACATGCAGGAATAAATGGAGCTTTTCTTAAAACAATAAATTTATTTAAAATCATCAGCAAGCATTATAATTAAAATGGACAAGATAGAAGTCTTTGCAATAAGAGCAGGGGTCAAGCAAAGACTGTTGAGACTAAATTGTCTCAAGATGTTATACCTACATCTATCTACATAGATATGTGTGTGTTTCTATATCATGTCAGGTATAATTTTCTAATTTTCATAAGCATAAAATAACATAATCACATAAATAACTTCTACAGTATAAACAGGCTTTTAAAATCTCCCTCATACTTTGTTTTTACAAGGAGCAGTAGGGGGGTGTCTTACATTCCTAAAATATATTTCATATTTCTTTTCTTTATTTTTTTATTAAAGCTTTTTATTTGCAAAACATATGTATGGGTAAATTCTTCAACATTGACCCTTAAAAAGCTTCTTGTTACAAATTCCCCCCTCCCAGTCCCCACCATTCTTCTAGATGGCAGGAAGTCCACTACATGTTAATTATGTTAAAATACTTGACAAATAGAATATATGTATCCAATATATTTCATATTTCATAAAAATAAATTTTATATTCAGCAAATTTTTTCAAAGGGCTGATAAAATGTTATATTGTTCAAACAAATGGTCCCAAGAAACTTGACAAGTTTAGAAATAAGTGGATTTTTTTCAAGGTCTTTTTCTCTTCTTTTCTTTATTTTTTCTAAAGTAAAAAAATCATTATCCTTCCCTTTCAAAATATAATCAGTTAAATACATAATAGATTTTAACATCATGAGCATAGCCTCTAATAATTCATTTAATAATTACATACTGTTTGAATCAGAAGGAATTACAATTTTCCAATTGGTTCAATTTCTAAATCATCTATATTTCAATTGTATTCCAGACTATCACAATAATCTTTACTTCACTAAATTCTTCCTTTTAAATTTAAAAATTCATTGTTGTTAAAGAAAACAAATGACTTACTAAAAACCTTTATTCCTAAATTACATACAATTAATGATGCCCACAATACTATAAAACTTTGCATACTTCTTGACCCAGAAATAGGAAAGGACCTATAAATGTGTACACAAATATTTTTAACACTCTTTTAGTGATGGCAAAGAATTAGAAATTAAGAGAATGTCTATCAACCAGTGAATGGCTGAACAAATTATGCTATATGATTTTAAAGAAATGTTATTGTACTAGAATGTTTTCAGAAAAACCTTGAAAGACTTATATGAACTGATGTAAAGATGAAATGAACAGAACCAGGAGGACACAGTAACAGTAGTATTGTATGATGATAAACTGTCAATGACTTAGTATTCTCAGTAAAACAATAATTCAAAATAAATCTGAAGAACTTAACATGATAAATGCTATCCATTCCCAGAGAAAGTATTCAGGGAGTCTGAATGTAGATAGACTAATGACTAATATAATATGTATTACTTTATCAAATTATCTAAATATTTTCAAAGACAGGATAGGGGAATAAAAAAACCCCACTTTTTTACATGTAATTAAGAAAAAATAAAATATTTTAAAAGTCTAACATCCTGGACAACATATTTATCAAAACTAAAGAATAATGATCTAGTTGAAGGCTTTCTAAATTATTTTAAATAGAAAAATAACTCTATTTTCTATTACTTTTGGCATTCAAAAATGACTAATTTTTTATTCTTCTTCTCTAGTAAACCAAGAATCTCATTTCAGATCACTCACTAAAGTGAATTTCACATTCACATAGTATCAATGCAAATGATCTCCAACTCTATTTAACTTTTGTGGATGCTTTTTCCTCTTATCACAGTTTATTTAGACTTTCTTTTTCTCCTCCCTGCCCAATGTGACAAAAGTCCTGAGAACCTCAAAACTGCATCTCTTTTTCCACACTCTAATTCAACACTTTACTTACCTTCACTATTTATTCAGTCCCTTGTGTCTTTATTTCCCGATCCTATTCTGTTCTGTCTACAAAACTAGTTTTCTTTTCTCTTCGAATCTTGCCAATTGGCACAAGTTTTCTTATACAGTACCAATTAATTGCAAATCTTTTATTTTAGGGTTTTTTAGCTTAGTCTATTGCAATTGCATAGTCTCTTTCAATTCCTCTTGGATATTGCTTCTGATTTCCCTAAGCAATTAAGTTCTGTGAAATCATTCATAGAAGAAATACAATGATACAGTAAACAATTGGCTAAATTTTGTTTGAAGTTTACTTCACATTCTCATATTGGCTAACATAACAGAAAAGAAAAATTACAAATGGTGAAGGGAATATGGAAAAAATAGGACACTGATGTACTGTTCATAGAGTTATGAACTGGTACAACAGTTTTGGAGAACAATTTGGAACTTTGAGATCTGGTACAGCTACACTCCTTTCTTTTCTACTTTTCCCAGTTAATTCCCTAGATATTTTTGATCTTTTGTTCCTTCAGATTAATTTATAATGTGCTACTTTGGTAATTTAATTGGTATGACTCTGAATAAGTAAATACTTCTTGTGGTATTTTCAATTCTACTGTACTGATTTGATTTGATTTGAGCAATTCATAGTTCTCTAGGCATTTAGATGTATTTTATTTGTTAAGAGTGTTTTGTACTTATGTTCATATAATTTTTACATGTGTCTTGGTGGATAAACTGCCAAGTATTTTGCAGTTGTTATTATAAATAGAGTTTCTCTTTTTATATCTCCTGCTATTTTTTTGTAATATACAAAAAATGCTGATGATTTTTATTAATTTACTTTCTATCCTTCAACTTTACTTACATTGTTAATTATTTAAATTTGTCTTTTAATTGACTATTTTGGATTCTTTAAGTAAACCATATCTACAAAAGCAATGATTTAATTTCTTTCTAAAATTTTTTGAAATTTGAATTTTAAAATTTTTCCTTAAGTTATAAATTTAATAAAAAAACTCTAAACCATGAACAAATAAACAGACTACGGAATAAAATATCCAGTAAAGCCAAAATATTAATTTTTGTATTTAGAGATAATGGCAAAAATATATGAGTATATATGCATAAACACACATACACATTAATACTAACAAAATAACAATAAAATTCATTTTCTCTTTTTAGCTTCTGTTCTTTCTTTGTATATTTAGACTTTTTGCTGCTTCCCTTTTTTATTAAATTTTTTTGTTTGACATTAAATACCTGTACAGCTTGGCCATATTCAACATTTCCAGTTTTGTAACATGTTGCTACTTCCATTCATTCTTTGGTTCAGACATAATGATTTCTTAAAAGTTCCTTCACATGACAGTTCACCTCTCATCTTTTTTTGCGTGCTCCCCAATGTCAGGAATTCCACAACTATGAATCCCTTGTTTCTTTCAAGACTTAGCTTGAGCCACCTTTTATATGAAATCTTCATCTTCCTATTTATATAGTATTAATAGAAACTTACTCTTTTGGGAAAGCAACCCTATTAATAATGAATTCTAGATCTAATGATGTATATATATATATGTATATATGTATATATATTATTGTTTTTTCTTCAAAAAGACTTTTATTATGAATTCTCTTTTTATTTTAATTTTATTAATCTACTCCTTGATTTTCAAATTTTTATGATTGAGATAAATTTTTTGTTTTCTGGGTCTTTTTAGTTGTATATATGCAATTGATTGATGAAATTTGTTTGGAGATGATAATTTTCCTCTGAGGAATACTTTGCATCCCTCAAACATTGGTATGTTGTCTCATTGTCATCATTATCCTTAATTAGATTATCATTTTTGTGATTTGTTTTTTGACCTTACCAATTCTTTACTTTTTAAGTTATTTAGTCTCCATTTGATTTTTAATTCTTTTCCCAATGGTTCTTTATTTAATATAATTTTTATTACATTTTGGTCACAAATTATGTGTTTAATATTGCTCCTTTTCTGGGACTGAAAACAGATATTACAATCCATTGTAATTACTTTGGAACACATGAATAAATGAAAATTCCAATGATCATTGAAGAGCTGCAATATATTCCTTACAAGAAGCAGAATTTAACTGTGTGCAATAAAAAGAAATAAACCATTTAACGGTATTGTGTGGGCTATATCCATCTGGATTCTGCCCTGTAAAATACAGTGACCTTGAAGAATTTTGCTCAATGTAATATCTTTTACTATTAAAGTCTGTGTAAGATACTACTGCAATATTTCCAATTTGTACAACACGCTTAAATTCACAGGGAGCCTTGCATCATACCCTATGTAGTCTAACACCCCTATTTAACAGATGAGAGAATTGAAACCCAGAAGGACTATGTGAAGCTTATACAGATAATTGGTGAAAAAATTGGAGCCATAGTCCCAGGTCTTTTGCTTCTGAGGGCACGGTTCTTTTTATTGTACATTAACTCTCTTATGAGAAAGGAATAAGATGAATTTGGGTTTCTTTTTAAGTGCTTCAGATATGTGCATTTGCATGTTCTCAGGAAAGAATTATGAACTCTATCTGGCAGCCCCATGGGACAGATGAAGACACACATTGATGCATGGGAAAGCCAGTGGACCAGTGATCTGCTTCAGGATAGAGCAAATGGAATTTAAGTGACACTATTCAACATTAAAAATGGGCTTCCCTCATTTATGTGAGCTCTTTGTGAACAGGGATTGCCTTTTGCTTTTCTTTATTCCTCAGGATTTGGTACAGTGTCTGGTATTTAATAGAGTATAAATGTTAGTTGACTGACTTATAAGTAGGTGAAGTTATTTAAAAGAACTTCCTGAATATAGTTATATGATATAATAGTTTAATAAGAATAATACATGTTGTTCTCTGGTTATGGTGCTGAAATTGTGTTATGGTGCTATTTAATGACTGACAGATATAAGAGATGTTTAAGGATGTGAGAAATATCATTATTACATAATGAGAGCTAATGGTCATTTGTACTTGAATAATAGCTACAGAGAATTACTCCATTTTTAAGGGAGGCTTGGAGTTTAGTCCTAGAAACCATGATGTACAACAGAAGAAATTCTAGATGCTGAATTTGATATGTTGTAACATCCTGGTCAGGACCTAACAGACACTTATTTATTTATTTTATTTTTTTTAAATTTTATTTTATTTGCATAACATATGTGTGGGTAATTCTTCAACAATAACCCTTACATAGCTTTCCGTTACAAATTTTTTTCCCCCCAACTTCCCCACCCCTTCCCTAGATGGCAGGATATCCACTACATGTTAATTATGTTAAAATATTGGCAAATCGAATATATGTATACATATTTCCAAACTTATCATTGTTGTGCAAGAAAAATCTTATCTACACAAATGATATATCAGATAAAGGAAACACAATGTAAGCAAACATCAATCAAGGAGTATGAGAATGTTATGTTGTGGTCCACATTTCGCATCCCTCTCTCTGGGTGTATATGGCTTTCTTCAGTGAACAATTGGAGGTGGTTTGAAACATATCATTGTTGAAGAGAGCCATGTCCATCAGAATTAATTGTCATATAGTACTGTTGTTGCCGTGTATAATGATCTCCTGGTTCTGCTCATCTCACTCAGCATCAGTTCATGTAAGTCTCTCCAGGCCTCTCTGAAATCATCTTGCTGGTCATTTCTTACAGAACAATAATATTCCATAATATTCATATACCATAATTTATTCAGCCATTCTCCAATTGAAGGGCATCTATTCAATTTCCAGTTTCTAGCCACTACAAAAAGGGCTGCCACAAACATTCTTGCACATGTGGGGCCTTTTCCTTTCTTTATGATTTCTTTGGGATATAAGCCCAATAGAAATGCTGCTGGGTCAAAGGGTATGCACAGTTTGATAACTTTTTGAGCATAGCTCCAAATTCTAACAGACACTTATTAAGGTAGAATTAATGTTGCACAATTGACTACTGTTCTTACTATACAGTTTACTGCTGCATGGAGAACCTTTAATTCACATTTGTGAAATCCTTACAAGTTCCTCCAGTTTTTCCCAAATTTGTTCACATCCTTCCTTCCTCTCAGCAAATGATTTTCCTGTACATTTTAACTTCTTTTAAACCTACTCTTCTCCCCAAAAGTATTATTAAAGTCCTCTCAAAATTATTCCCCACTATCTTAACATTTTATTCTAAGAGTAACCCATATAGTAATGCCCTTGATAGCTTCCCTCTTCTCTGATATGAGATCTTACTCTTTTGATCATTCCCACTCTTTTTAGTTTTCAGTCAACTTCTTTTTCCTTGCTAGCTATAAATATGCAGAGATCTATTTTATCTATTAAAAGCCTTCACTTGTCTGCAATTCTTTTGGGATATTCTCCTGTGATCATTCTCCCTTTTTCTTGCAAAAACTATTCTTGTTGACTTTTCTTCTTCATATTCCACTGCCTTGAAAGCCACTTGAAATCTGATTTCAGAGACCTTCACTTGATTGAAATAATGTCCACCATTATTAATAATAATCTTTTAATTGTAAACTCCAATGTTTTTTCATTGGTTCTCATCTTTCTTAACACTTTTTTGTAGTATTTGAAACTTGCTCCTCATGATTGTTGTCTCCTTTTGTTTCTGTGATTTTTCTTTTTCTGTTCTCTTTCTACTTATATGTCTAATCCCTTTTACTCTCCTTTACTGAATTCATGTCCTATTTCCTCTACTTCAGAGTTCTTTCCTGGACTTTTTGTAATCTGTACTCTCTTTTGGAGATATCATAAGCGACGGGCCTAATGATCATCTCTGCACAGATGATTCCCAATCTATTTATCTACATATTGATTCAAATGCCAACTCCAGTGGTAGAAGATTGCCAGAACCCTCAGCTTGTAAAGTAATATTTCGTCTATTCTGTATATATCTTGTATCCACTTATTTATTTATATCCTCTAAACTCCCTTTACAATGTAAGCTCCTCATTGGTAGACTCATTATTTTTGCATGTCTTTGTAGGCAAAGAGTGACTAGTACATAGTATGTACTTAATAATTGTTGATTGACTGATATCTAGTTCTCATTTTTTCTTGAACTCCAATTCTAAGTCACTGAGTGTCTGATGCACATCTCTTCATGGACGTCCCAGAGGTATATCAATTTTATCAAGTACTAACCAAGACTCATTATCCACCATTTAATTCTTGCTTTCCTATTTCTAATAATGGTTGAGACTACTTCTCTTCTCCTAGTTACTCATTTTGAACCCTTAGTCTTCATCAACTCTTAATTCTTTCTTACTTCCCCTTTCAAATGCAATTAATGCCATCATTTTCATATTTATAGTATTTCTCAAATTCTCTCTTCTTTCCAACTCACATAGAACCCTAATTCATTCATAATTTCAGCACCTCTTTCTTGGTGTATCTAAATAGCTTTCAAATTAAAGTAATTCATCTCCTTGGCTCCAGCTTCTTCCTTTACCATACCTCAGTTTTAAAACTGATATTCCTAAAGCATAGGCATAAGGATTTCATTCTGCTGCTTGAGATATATTAGCAGTTGATTAATATTTAAGGTCCTTTATGATCTAACTCCAACTTGTCTTTCTATGAATAGTTCTTAAGATAGGGTCTGTGAGCTTTTTTTGGATAATTTTATTTCAAAATATCCTTTGTAATTTCAAAGTATCCTTTATAATTCTATGCATTAAAAATGTTATTTTGAGATGGGGATCACTGGCACCACAATGTTGCCAAATCATGACCTGCTACCATGACTCAAAATAGAAATCCTGTCTAGACTAATTTCCATCACTCCATCTCATTCTTTTATTGTTACAACCTAATCAACTTATTTGCTCTTCTCTATAGGTGACATTCTATCTACCATTTCTGAGCCCACTGTATGGACTGTATACCATGCTTGTAATATTTTCCATTTTTTCTCCACTTTATGGAACCTCTAGCTCTTTTTAAGATTCAGCTCAAAAAGTAGATAAGAGAAGATAATGATTTGTAGATCAATGAACAGATGGCAAAAGAAAGCTTTCTTTTTTGGTAAAATAAGAAATTAGCTGGTTAACCCAAATCTGTGATTGCTATCTCAAACTTGAATGTGCAGATTCTAGATAACTGTGTGATATGCTTATCTTAAAAAAAATAGTGGAAGAAAGTTGTCAGAAATTCTCTTATCATTATGTATATATCCATATGGATTCCACTCAGAATTATATCTTACTTGACATTTCAGACTTGGATAATTGTTGAATAGAAAACGTACATGCTATATCGAATAGGCAAGTATCAGTGACACATACCTAAAATGAGAAAATGCTGAAATAAGGAGATTAGCTATGTTAAAATATCACACAACAGTGTGATTATAGATATATGATAGAATTCTCAATCCAGCAAGCTATATTACCATTCCTGAAAGAGGAATGGAAAAAAGAAAGGGAAGAAATAAGGGAGGAGAGGAGAAGAGCAAGATGTAAGAGATAAGAAGAAAAAGGAGGAAGAATAAAGGAAAAGGGGAAGGGAAGGGAAAGCAAGCTATGGGCGAAGAAGGAGAAGGAAAAAGAAAGAAAATGGAAGAAAGAAACAAAAAGAAAAAATTGGGATGAAAGAAGAAAGAAGGAAAGGAAATAGGAAAACAAAAGGAAGAAAAGAAAAGGGAAGGACACTTTGAGATGAAATTTCCTTTTCTATAATAGCCACACATTTGTTAGTTTGTTAAATATTTACTCAGATTTAAAAAAAATAATATATTCAAATCTCAAAAAGGTGGAGACATATATGAGATAAATTGCAATTAGCTATATTTAGAACTGCATAATAGCCAGAATTAGAAAGCAGATGTTATTGTCTAATGTCAATTTTACAGAACGTCTTCAGTGGAAAAATCTATAGATAAAAGCTCAGTTCAGTGCTATTAAACATGCTTTTCAGATGAAGGCATTATTAGCATGCTTATCAAATTTTCAGATGGTGCAAACTTGGGTTGAATAATTAGCACACTGTATGACAAGGCATATTAAAAGCTTAAAAAGATAGTAAAAAGATTAGAAAGATTTACTTCAAGACAATTCAATACAATACATAATCATCAAGTATCTTATATGTTAGGTATTGCACAGTTAGGGATAAAAAGAAAGGAAAAACATTAATAACAAAAACAAAAACAAATAAAAAACCAATTCTTTCAATGTGTCATATTCTAAAGCTGCTTGTAGATATTTACACTTGTGTTGAAAATATAATCGCACAAGAACTAAATTATTTTTGCAAACACGTCTTGCTGACTTAATCATTATTTGGATGTAACTCTGTTTTCATTTTGGAGCCATCCAAGAGGATATTGAGAGTTTTCATGTGACAATAAGACCTTTTCTGAAGGAACGTTCTAGAGAGTTCAGGAAGATATTTACTGAGTGACTTTCTTCATGAAGCATCACCTGGCTCCATATCATCATGAACTTCATCCAGACTGAGATGTTAGAGGAGATAAAAGGGCCTCAAAACAAGTCTGTTATATGAGATCTTTTTTTATTGATCTTCCTAGTTTTCTTCTGTATTACTTTCACATATATTTATCTGTGGACACGTTTCCCACCTAATAGAATGTAAGCTCCACAAAGAAAGGGAATGTTTCATTTTTCTTTTTGAATCCTAAATATCTAGCCCAGTTAAGATATGTATTAGGGGATCACTAAATGCTTGTTGAATTGAATCAAGAAAATAAATATGGTTGAGAAATGGACTTGAAAAGCAGCTTCCTAAGAGCCTGGGAACAAATTGGAACCTAGGACAAATATTGCAAAAAGAAATGATTCATCAATGGGGGCAGTGGGCAATGTAAATCAGTGTGAAAAGATACAAAAGAGAACATCTCCATTTGTGATCTAAGAAGTTCAGAAAACAAGCAGATTCTTCCAGTCACGTGAACATTTTTGGCAATGTTTCTCTCCTTGATGAGCCATTCAGTAGCTAGGCGTGATTCAAATAAATTTTTTAAAATGAAATTTTAAAAAACATCATGGGATTAGAATACCATAGATGATTTTCTGTCCCATTCATTTAACTGATGAAGGACTTCAAATAAGCTTTTTTATTCTCAGGAGAGCTTCTTAGACAAGATAAAAGAAATAAACTAAAAAGGAATGTTAAATGAAAATTTCTGAGGTAATATAGGAAAATCAAAACTGATGTCACGAAATTGATGAATTAAAGGTTATGAGAAAGGTAAGGAATATAATAGAATGTTAGTCCTAAAAGAAGAGAATATAAAGATCAGTTAGTTCATTCAACATTTGAAAAACTGAGGAATATGGGATTGTGACTTATACAAAGTCAGAAACTTACTAGGGACAGTCATTATTTTTGTGTTATTTTTTCCATGTTAGCATTATAATATATAATAATTCTTTCAAACCAAGGATAGAACAAGGACTACTTACTCCACTCATATGGTCTCTGCTATACTATAAACGGAGTGTTTGACCATATTTGGAACCTCTGTAGCAACCTACAAATGCTGATACATAAATGGTTTTTTGAAAATGATTTTTCTTGTTATCTTTTTTTATGTTATATTCTCCCTTGTTCATTCCCCAATCCCATTTAGAGTCATTCCTTATGAGAAAATGATACTAAGTGGCTTTATTTTTTTGTCATAAGACATCTTTTATTGAAATAAAAATAAACAAGCATTAATTTTCTCTTCCCCTTATATTGCTTCATTTCCAATAAAGAAAGAAAAAAAACAAGACCTTGGCAAATATTCATAGCAAAGCAAAACAAATTTCACATCGGCTATGTCCAAATTATATGCCCAATTATACATCATGAGTCATTTAACTCTCTGTCATGCAGTGGGTAGAATTGGAATTTTTTTTTAAATTATTATTTGTTTCCTGAAGTTATGGTTAATCATTGTAAGGATCAGAGTTCTTAAGTTTTTGAAAATTGTTTATTTTTCCACATAGTTTAAAATTGGTCTTCAGGTTCTGCTCATTCCACTTGTCAGTTGATACAAATCATTCCCAGTTTTTTTTGACATTGTCATTTCTATAGCACAACATTTTCCCATCATATTTTAATACTATATTTTGTTTAATCATTAGTCAACTGATGGAAATTCTCTTGGTCTTCATTTTTTTTGCTATCACATTTTATCTTCTTAGATCCCCTCTATCCTTTAATCACAAATCCTTCCTCTGTCCAGATATGCAAAATATTAATTTCTCTTTGATCTTGTAATTTTCTGATGAAATTATCTTTTTTAAGCCACATCCATTTGGAGCTTATCTATTTTAGAACATGAGATATTGGATTCAAGCTCATTTTGGTCAAACTGCTTTCCAGCTTTTCTGCAAGTTTTGTTGTAAATCCTTACCCCTTTAGTTGAGGTCTTTGGATCTATCAAAAACTAGGCACTATTTATTATAGTATTTGTTTTCTTCTGTATGCTGAATAACTATTCTGTTCCACTGATCAACCAGTTCAAAATTATATTGATAATAACTGCTTTGTAGACTGAGATCTGGTTTAGCCAAATGTTTTTTTTTTTATACCTCCCTTTAATGATTTCCTCTGAAACTACTTATCTTTTGCTTCCCTTGTAATGCTTTTGTATTTTCAGTGGCATGGCACTGAACAAAAGAGAGGATATAATTAGGCATAATTTATTCATAAACAATTAATACTTCTTAAGTTTCTTGGATCCTTTTTATTTCTGTCAAGAGAGTTTGTTGTTTTTATATATTTCTTGTGTATAGAGGAGGGGGAAAATAGAGTCTCAATTATTTTCTAAATTCTATATTAATTTTAAATGGAATTTTTATTTTTCTCTCTTCCTGCTGAAATTTTTGGTAATACACAAATTTTGATCACTTATTTTGTATCCTTGCATTTTGTTAAAATTATTGCTACACTTAAATGCCTATTTTATCTCTTATAGTTTGCCTTTAACCTTTTCCTCTAAATAAACCTGCTTTATGCAAAAAAAAGAGTCATGGGGGCAATTAGATAGAATCCTATTTTTTCCTATTTTGTAAATAGTTTGTAGAAAATTTAAATTAATTATTCTTTAAATGTTTAATAGAATTGAATTGTAAATCCATCTTGTCCTAGAGCTTTTTCTCCTGGTGTTAATTTATGGCTCATTCAATTTCTATTTTTGTTATTCAATTATTTAAATTTCCTGTCCTTTCATTGATCTGAGCATCTTATATTTTAAAATTATTCATCCATTTTGTTTAAATTTTGAGTTTCATTGGCAAATAGTCAGACCTAATGTTTTCTAATAATTTCATTTCTTTCCTTTTCATTTATTTTAATATCTTCCTTCTTTTTGATACTGGTAATTGAGTTTTCTTATTTTTAAATATATTGGCTTATCTCTTTATTTTTCAACATCTCTTAGTCATTTATTGAATTTTTTTTTTGTTTGTTTCACTTTTGGTAAACTTTTCTTTGATTTTTCAGGATTTGCTTTTGCTTTTTAATTGTAATTAAATAAATAGTTTTAAAAGTTTTCTTTAGGGACCAAATGGAATGTATATAAGAAAAAGTAGCATCACAACATGGGAAGCATTGCCATTCTACTCTTTAACTCCTTCCTTCACTTATGTATTACTTTATTTATTAAAAGAACAATACAAGAAAGATCATGAAGGAATTTGCAATTTGTTGAGGTTTGGTGGTGGATGGATGCAATTTATACTTGGAGGATTAAGTGTGTGTGTGTGTGTGTGTGTGTGTGTGTGTGTGTGTGTATGTGTGTGTATAGGCACAATTAACAAACTCCCATATATTCAAAAACTATATAAGTTTAGTAGGTCTAACTTCTTGCAAACCTCAGTGAGCCTGGCTTTTGTATTATACATGGTAGAGAGAACATGATCCTCTGGAGAGAAGGAGAGCAATTTTTTCTAACTTTATTCTATGTTGATAGAAACTTACAGACATCTCTTGAGAACTGAATGTTACTTACCATTTGATTTCATGCTTTTCCTCTATTCTCTGGATCATGGAAAAAAGTCTTAGAGATGACAACTGCATAAGACATTGTTTAAGAGAGAAATTCTCTGATAGACCAAGATTAGGAAAAAAAAATTGGAAAGTGGAAAAAGTCTGGAATCAACAATCTCTTGTGTGAAGTTAAATGTTGAATAGAGGATTGAATCCCTTGAGAGAAAAAATAAGCTCCTCTATGTAGTGTGTAAACATGGGCTCTATAATTCATTCTCCCTGAAGTTTCTATTTCCAGGGAGAGAATTTGCTATTCCTCCCTGTTTCCAATTGGATCCATGAAATTTTAATACCTAGAATAAAACCTTCAGTTTCATATCACTTGTTGATTCTGGAGACACTTCTACCCACTATTTTACTCCCCCATAAGTGGAGCAGACATTCCATGTCAGGTCATAGTAAGAAGCTGCAATTTTTATATCTCAAAACACACCCCACATTATGTTAGATGCTGAGATGTGTACTCCAATTGTCTCATATAAAAGGGAGCCTCTGCTTTAGAGAATGAATTTCTGATTATCCTTGTCAGAATTATTTCTCCTTCAGGAGAAATTAATAAGGATGAACACTCAAATGCTTGGAAAGAGGAAGGATAAGTATAAACCACAATCTTTAAAAAATTTTTGCAACTATTTTCTTTTCCCTATCTTGCCAACCTCGAGATATGAGGTCCTATAAAATACCACATCCCTGAATTCTGTCACTGTCTCATATACAAGTCTTTTGGTATAGTCTTCGTAAGAATGGGGAAAAAGCATTAAATATAATTGGATACTTTCTACCCTTAATTCCCAAATAAAATATCTCATCCCTAACCTATGTCATTTGATCATATATAGGTCTTCTGGTAAAATGTAGGTAAAGATATTGAAGAGAACATTCAAAGATAATGGGGTTGTCCCCTAGCTCTTTAGGACTCTATATTAAGAGGAAAAGGACTGGACAAAGTTTTAGAAAAACTAGATGATTCCATGGATAGAATCATGGGATTGGAGTTAGAAACCAGAATTCAAATCTAGTTCAGGCGCCTACTCCCTGTATGACCTTGGGCAATGTCACTTAATTTGTTTGTCTCAGTTTCCTCAAGTATAAACTGAAAATAATAATGTCTGCTTCCCAGTGTTGTGAAACTCAAATGACATATCTCTGAAGGATTTAGAGCAGTACCTGACATGTAATTGGTGCTATGGAAATGCTTGCCATTATTATTTTTATTACTAATAACATTATTAACAATATTATTAATAATAAACATAGCTAATTTTTTAAAAATTTTATTATTAAAGCTTTTTATTTGCATAACATATGTATGGGTAGTTCCTCAACATTGATCTTTACAAAGCTTTCCGTTACAAATTTACCCCCCAGTCCCCTCCCCTCCCCTAGATGGCAGGAAGTCCACTACATGTTAATTATGTTAAAATATTTGACAAGTTGAATATATGTATACATATTTCCATACTTATCTTGCTGTGCAAGAAGAATCTTAGCTACATGAATAAAAAATATCTGAGAAAGGAAACACAATGCAAACAAACATAGATAGAGATCATGGAAATGATATGTTGTGGTCCACATTTTATATCCCTCTCTCTGGGTGTGTATGGCTTTCTTCACTGAACAATTAGAACTGGCTTGAGACATTTCATTGTTGCAGAGAGCCAAAACATAGCTAATGTTAATGATAATATGTTGACTATAGGATTTGGCAGAACTCTTTGAGGTACTCCTTCATCACTTCTGAAATGAGGTCAGTAGTTAAAATATTTACCCAGGATGCAGCACAGGAGTGCTGTGGAAGAGAGGGGGAAACTACTGTCATTTTCCTGATTTCTTTTTGTTTTAGAATCTGAGGAACATTAACTATTCCTCTGCAGGAATCCTTGAGAACAAGTTTTTTTTAATTAATCAAGTTCATAGAGACTGTGACTCAGCCAATCAAAATCCCTAGATATCTTGGGAATGATAGCATGGCATAGTATTGATACTTTCCAGAAACTTCCAGAATCGCTCCTTTTTCTTAACTGGGGAAGAGGGTTCATTTAATTTTTTTCTCTATTGCTTGTACAATTTTCCTCTTTTCCTCTTAGATCACTCAAGGGAAAAATGGCTTCAGAAAATACCTCTTCAGTCACTGAGTTCATTCCTGCAGGTTTAAAGATCCATCAGAGCTCCAGCTCCCCTTGTTCTTCCTGTTTGTAGGACTGTATATGATCATATAATAGGAAACTTGGGATTGATAATTTTAATCAGGATGAATTCTTAGCTTCACACTCCCATGTACTATTTCCTATTTAATTTATCTTTCATAGACTTCTGCTACTCCTCTGTTTTTATTCCCAAAACATTGATGAATTTTGTCCTAAAGAAAAACATCATCTCTTATTCAGGATGTATGGCTGAGCTCTATCTATTCTGTTTTTTTTTTGTTGTTATCTCTGAATGCTATGTATTGACAATAATGGCTTATGATCGTTATGTTGCCATCTGTAATCCATTGCTGTATAATGCCACTATGTCCAATTAGGTGTGGGACTAATAGATGGGGTATATGCAGTGGGGTTTGTTCATGTGATGACTCAGGATGCATGCTGAAATTGTCCTTCTGTGATGACAACATCATAAACCATTACATGTGTAACATCCTCCCCCTCCTCCAGCTCTCCTGCACCAGCACCTATGTCAATGAGCTGGTAGTTTTCATTGTTGTGGGCATCAACATCATAATACCTAGTGTCACCACCTTTATATCTTATGCTCTTATTCTGTCCAGGATCCTGAGCATCAGCTCCACTGAAGGCAAGTCCAAAGCCTTCAGCACCTGCAGCTCCCACATTGCAGCCGTTTCTTTGGATCAGCTTCCTTTCAGGTGTCTCCAGCCATCCTCATCAGAATGTATGGATCAGGGCAAAGTAGCTTCAGTGTTTTACACAAATGTGGGGCCTATGCTAAATCCTCTCATTTATAGTCTGAGGAATAAAGATGTTCAGGCTGCCATGAAGAAAACCTTGAAGAGAACAATTTTTACAAGGACAGCAACAGGACTTTCATAATGTGAATTGAATTTAATTCCAAGTCCAAGATTTCTTTTTGCATTGATTAATTGCAATTAACTCAGAAAGAAATCCTTGTCCAAATTCTTTTCTCCTTGTTGTCTATTACCAACCTTCTCAGTACAACTTACTTCCTTGGGTATAAAGATGAAGTGGAAAGAATAAGAGGATTAGAGTTTTAGTCCTGAAAGTTCTTTCTCCATGATCTTGGTTAAGGCTCTTAGTTTTTTGGGTTTCATCTTTTTAATTTGTAAACTTGTAGGCATTTGGACCATGTGACTTTAAAATTTTTTTATCCTCATAAATTTTTGATTTATGAACCTGTGGGAAAATTCAAATGACCTTATTGTATCATTCAACAAATTGTATCTTAATTTTTTTCTTTGTTCATTGTTACTGATCTGTAATTCCAGAAGTAAACATCTGAAAGGAGACTTCTGGGTAAATATTAATAATGTGTCCCATTATGGAGATTTAAAACAACCTTCTCACCCTTCTAGCAAATCGATCACAATTGATCTTGCAGCCCCTTTATGTATTGTATTTTTTTCCTCTAAAAATTGTTATAAAAATTGGATATGTGTGGAAAAATATAATTTGTTCCTAACATCAAAATTCAAAGTAATTTCCCATTATATTCACTGACTCAATTACTTATGCTTCAAGGGAAAGCTGCCTATTTTATGTTGATACAGGTGTTTTCCAATTCCCACAATAAATGTATAATTGGATTTGTCTGGCTCAGAACAATAATTAAACATCCTCAATATGGTGTAAATGGAATCTTTAGAAAATATTGAGAAATGAATAATGGATTCCATTGCTTGTAGTAAATATTCTTATAACAGTTATAGCATATGAGAGATTAGAGCAAGTTGAAATAAGTTATATACTTATCCTGAGGGAAATTTCTATACCCTGGTCAAATTGAGTAAACCCACAGGATGGAAAAGGCATTTTAATTTTTGTTTCCTAACAGTTATCAGAAGATAATTGGAAGGGTGGGAGTCTTCACACCAAGTTGTAAAATGTTTGCCATCTAGTCCAACATTTTCATTTTATACAGAGCTAAATAGTTGCCCAAGTTGACATAGGTAGTAAGAAGAGTATATATATGAAGAAGTGAACATTTTTTGAGGAACAATTTAGAGTTCACATTTCTTGTAGTTGAAAAAAGATTATGGTAAAATAAAGAGTACTGAGATTTTATTTCAAATTCTCTCCAGTTTATCTAGCAACTAATTGACATTGACTGACTTCTCACAGCTTAAGTTTTCCATATCAACAAAACAGAAATAACAACACTAGTTCAAAAAGTTGCCCTGAAAATCATTTGATAAAATATAGGAAAAAAAAAAACATTTGGCAAATCTTAATAAGAGCAGTCTCTAAATGCCAATTATTATTTGTTGTGTACCACTTTTTATTCTCATATATTTTTAATTTCCTCTCTTAAACACCAATGTTTTAATTTTTTTTCATTCAATGTATTCATTCAATGTATGTTGGAAATTATATGGATTTGATTGAGTAACATATATGATTTTTTTTTTCATTTTTATGGCTCAAAACCCATATCTGAGCAATTCTAACAGTTCAGTCACTGATATTCATCCAGATCTGAAACAATTTATTAGTTATATTGTCCTGATTATTTGAGGTATTTATTTGTAGTGTGGGTATCAGTCATTTTTTAATCTGTAAAATGTAATATGTCTCTCATGTCTAATTATAGTCATCAGGTCATATCTTGTTAGGTATTCTATGTGTGCTAAAATTTTAAATCTTTCAATAATGCATTTTATAGATTTCTCATTTCCTTCCCCCCCAAAGTTGTTATATTTTATTTTTTCCAATTACCTGTAAAGATAAATAACATTCACTTTAAAATATTAGCTCCAAATTCTCTTTCCCTCTGTTCTCTCCTTTCTTTAGAAACAAGCAGTTTCACAGAGATATACATGTGTAGTCATAAAAATATATTTCCATATTAGCCATGTTGTAAAAACACACAGACAAAACAGACAGACAGATAAAAAAATCCCAAAGAAAAACAGTAATGAAAGTTATATACTCCACTGTGCATTCAGACTCCATCAGTTCTTTCTTTAAAGATGGATAACATTTTTCATCATAAATGTCTTGGTGATATCTTGGATTATTGTATTGCTGAGTAAAGCTAAATCATTATAAAGAATTATAAATTCTTTCCATATCCATAGATAAGGAATGCCCCACTAAATTGGCTATGATACCACTAATTATATCTCAATTTATGTCTCAGTCCCCCTTTCCACATTTATCCTTCTTTTTTTTACTCTTTCCTTTCTCAAGTCTCTTTTGTTTATGATCTCTGTCTCCCTAAATTTGCCCTCCCTTCAATTGATCACTTACCCAATTACAATTTTTAATACAAATAATAAACACAAAAAAACTCATAAAATTTGGGGTGGAGCCAAGATGGTGAACTGCAGACAGCTTCCTTTGTGAGCTCCTGAGACCTTCCCTCAGACCCAGACAAATTGAGCCTCCAAATTGGTTCTGGAGTGAGGGCTCCACCAAACACTTGGACTACAATGCACTTCTATCAAATATCTACTTTGAAAGAACTTCTGAGGTCAGTTTTAGACGGGCAGGGGATCGAGCAGCTCCCAGCACTCAGACACCAGTGCGCAGCCGGGGTACAAGTCTGGGGCTGGGAAGGATCAGAAGATTTTAGGCTGCCAGGAAGTCCCTGGGAGACGCTTGGGCCACTTTGCTCTGCTTGGGGGGCAGGTGCTTTGGCAGGTGTACCTTTGATAAAGGGTGTATTGAGAGCAGCTGAAAGTGTGGTCCTAGTGCAGATCTAGCCAGATCAGCTCCAGGCCGTAAGTCAACTCGGCAAATTGCCACAGGGCAAATTGAAATTGCTGCTGCAGAATTCCCTGCTGGTGACTGCTCAGCTGAAAATCATGAGCAAGAAGAAGAGAGCTCTCACCATAGACAGCTTTTATGGAGAGAAACTAGAGAAGTCCCCAGATCCTGAGATTCTGAAAACAATCCCAGATAAAGCCACAAAGGTGGACTTAAGCTAGTCTCCCTTTCAGAAGGCTTACCTGGAAGATTGCATAAAGAATCTCAAAAGAGAGCTAGAAGAAGATTGGGGAAATAAATTGAGAGAAGTGCAAGAAGGAAATATGTCCCTGCAACAGAGATGTGAAAAACTGGAAAATAAGTCTGGTGAATTGGAAAAAGTCACCAACTCACTGGAAAATAAAAATAGTGAATTGGTAAAAGACAACAATTCACTGAAAAACAACATTAGTGAATTGGAAAAAGACAACAATTCACTGAAAAATAAAATTGGTGAATTGGAAAAAGTTACCAACTCACAAGAAAATAAAAATAGTGAATTGGTAAAAGACAACAATTCACTGAAAAACAAAATTGGTGAATTGGAAAAAGTCAGCAACTCACTAGAAAATAAAAATAGTGAATTGGAAAAAGATAACAATTCACTGAAAAACAAAATTAGTGAATTGGAAAAAGACAACAATTCACTGAAAAATAAAATTGGCAAAATGGAAAAAGAATGCAATGAACCAAAAAAATTCAATTGGCCAGTTACAAAAAGAGCTAAAAAAGATAGCTGAAGGAAATAATACCTTAAAAATTAAAATTGAACAAATTGAAATGAATGACTCAATAAGGCTTCAAGAATCAGTCAAACAAAAACAAAAAAATGAAAAAATAGAAGAAAATATGAAATATCTCCTAGGAAAAACAACTGACTTGGAAAACAGATCCAGGAGAGACAATCTAAGGATTATTGGACTCCCTGAAAGTCACGATGAAAAAAAGAACCTTGACGCTATCTTCCAGGAAATCATGACAGAGAATTGCCCCGATGTTTTAGAATCAGAAGGCAAAGTTGGCATTGAAAGAATTCACCGATCACCTCCTGAAAGAGACCCCAAAATTAAAACCCCAAGGAATATCGTGGCCAAATTTCAGGACTATCGCACCAAGGAAAAGATATTACAAGCTGCTAGAAAAAAACAGTTCAAATACCGAGGAACTGTCATTAGAATTACACAGGATCTGTCAGCTTCCACATTGAAGGATCGAAGGGCCTGGAATCAGATATTCGGAAAGGCAAAAGAACTTGGATTACAGCCAAGAATAAGCTATCCAGCTAGAATGAGCATCATCTTCCAGGAAAGAAGATGGTCATTCAATGATACAGGATAATTTCACCTATTTCTAATGAAAAGACCAGATCTGAACAAAAAATTTGACCTCCAAACACAGAACTCTAGAGAAGCGTAAAAAGGTAAAAAAGGAAAGAACTCTTGAGAACTATATCTCTACTAGGGGTATCCTTAAAGAATGGGGGTATAATTTGATTTTACTTTGATAAGAATCGGAAAGAAATTAGAGGTGGAAGGTATATCATACTGTATAAAAAAAGGGGGGAAGGGAAAGGAGGCAAAATAAAGTAAAAATAAAAGGAGGTAAAATAAGGCAAAGTCTCATGAAGAGACACAGAAAATCTAATATAATTGAGGGAAAGAACGGAGGGAGGGTGATGAATATTGTGTAAATCTTACTCTCTCTATACTCTCTATACTCTCTATATAATATACTCTCTAAAAGAGTATATCAGACACATTTGATTTCAGGGAAAAACTTGGCCCTCTGTATAGGGAAGTAGGAGGGAAAGGAGGAAAAGAAAGGGATAAATTAATAGGAGGATTAGGGGAAAGGTGTAAAAAAGAGGGAGAGTTCTAAAGGGGAGAGGACTGTTAGAGGGAGGTGGTCATCAAAAACAAAATACTGGGGAGGGGGGAAGGGAGTAAGGGGAAAGGGAAGAGAAAAATATAACTTTGGGTAAATAAGATGGCAGGAAATATAGATATAGTCATTTTAACTGTGAATGTGAATGGGATGAACTCTTCCATAAAATGGAAACGGATAGTAGACTGGATTAAAAGCCAGAATCCTACAATATGTTGTTTACAAGAAACACATCTAAAACATAGAGATACATACAGATTGAAGGTAAAGGGCTGGAGCAGAATCTTTTATGCTTCAAGTGAACAAAAAAAAGCAGGGGTAGCAATCCTTATATCAAATCAAGTAAAAGCAAAAATAGATCTAATTAAAAGAGATAAGGAAGGAAACTATATTTTACTAAAGGGTACCATAGAAAATGAAGAGGTATCAATACTAAACATATATGCACCAAGTGGTATAGCATCCAAATTCCTAGAGGAGAAACTAACAGAGATGCAAGGAGAAATAGACAGTACAACTATACTAGTTGGGGATTTCAACCTTGTTCTCAGAATTAGATAAATCAAACCACAAAATAAATAAGAAAGAAGTTAGGGAGATAAACAAAATGTTAGAAAAGTTAGGTATGACAGATCTCTGGAGGAAATTGAATGGTGATAGAAGGGAGTATACTTTTTTCTCAGGGGTTTATGGAACTTATGTGAAAATTGATCATGTGTTAGGGCATAAAAACCTCAAAATCAAATGCAGAAAAGCAGAAATAGTAAATGTATCCTTTTCAGATCATGATGCAATAAAACTCACATGTAATATAAGGCCAGGAGAAAATAGACCACAAGTTAATTGGAAATTAAATAATCTAATCCTGAAGAATGAATGGGTGAAAGAGCAAATTATAGACACAATCAATAATTTCATCCAGGAGAACGACAATAATGAGACAACATACCAAAATTTGTGGGATATGGCCAAAGAGGTTATAAAGGGTAACTTTATATCTCTAGATGCTTATTTGCATAAAATAGAGAAAGAGAAGATCAATGAATTAGGATTACAATTTAAAAAACTAGAAAAAGAGCAAATTAAAAACCCTCAATTAAATACCAAATTGGAAATTCTGAAAATAAAAGTTGAGATTAATAAAATTGAAAATAAGAAAACTATTGAATTAATAAATAAAACTAAGAGTTGGTTTTCTGAAAAAAAAACCAACAAAATAGATAAGCCTTTAGTTAATTTGATCAGAAAAAGGAAAGAGGAAAATCAAATTGTTAGTATCAAAAATGATAAGGGAGAACTTTCCTCCAATGAATAGGAAATTAGAATAATAATTAGGAGTTACTTTGCCCAACTTTATGCCAATAAATTTGATAATCTAAATGAAATGGAGGAATATCTACAAAAATATAGATTGCCCAGGTTAACAGAAGAGGAAATAAATTATTTAAATAGCCCCATTTTAGAAAAAGAAATAGAACAAGCTATTAATTAACTGCCTAAGAAAAAATCTCCAGGGCCAAATGGATTTACATGTGAATTCTACCAAACATTCAAAGAACAATTAATTCCAATACTATACAACCTATTTGAAAAAATAGGGACAGAAAGTATACTACCAAATTCCTTCTATGATACAGATATGGTGCTGATAGCTAAACCAGGTAGGGTGAAAACAGAGAAAGAAAACTATAGACCCACTTCCCTAATGAATATTGATGCAAAAATTTTAAATAAGATTTTAGCAACAAGATTACAGAAAGTTATCTCCAGGATAATACATCTTGACCAAGTAGAATTTATACCAGGAATGCAGGGCTGGTTCAATATCAGGAAAACTATCAGCATAATCAATTATATTAATAACCAAACTAACAAAAACCATATGATTATCTCCATAGATGCAGAAAAAGCATTTGATAAAATCCAACACCCATTCCTATTAAAAACACTAGAGAGTATAGGAATAAATGGGGTTTTCCTTAAAATGATTAGTAGCATCTACTTAAAACCATCAGCAAGCATCATATGTAATGGAGACAAACTAAAACCATTCCCAATAAGATCAGGAGTGAAACAAGGCTGCCCACTGTCACCATTACTATTTAATATTGTATTAGAAATGTTAGCTTTGGCAATAAGAGAAGAAAAAAAGATAAAAGGAATTAGAGTAGGTAATGAAGAAACCAAATTATCACTCTTTGCGGATGACATGATGGTATACTTAGAGAACCCTAGAGACTCAACTAAAAAACTACTAGAAACAATTCACAACTTTAGTAAAGTTGCAGGATACAAAATAAATCCACATAAATCATCAGCATTTTTATATATTACCAACAAAGTTCAGCAGCAAGAGATAGAAAAAGAAATTCCATTCAGAATAACAGATGATAGCGTAAAATATTTGGGAATCTATCTGCCAAGAAAATGTCAGAAACTATATGAACTAAACTACAAAACATTTTCCACACAAATAAAATCAGACCTAGTCAATTGGAAAAACATTAAGTGCTCATGGGTAGACCAAGCGAATATAATAAAAATGACAATACTACCCAAACTAATTTACTTATTTAGTGCCATTCCAATCAAACTCCCAAGAAATTATTTTACAGATCTAGAAAAAATAGTACCAAAGTTCATTTGGAAGAACAAAAGATCAAGAATTTCAAGGGAATTAATGAAAAAAAAAGGCAGATGAAGGTGGCCTTGTTGTACCAGATCTAAAACTATATTATAAAGCAGCAGTCATCAAAACCATTTGGTACTGGCTAAGAAATAGAGCAGTCAATCAGTGGCATAGGATAGGATATCAAGACA
The DNA here is from genome assembly GCA_023553655.1 of Myrmecobius fasciatus. Taxonomy (NCBI): domain Eukaryota; kingdom Metazoa; phylum Chordata; class Mammalia; order Dasyuromorphia; family Myrmecobiidae; genus Myrmecobius; species Myrmecobius fasciatus. The sequence goes on from JAJPUD010000497.1 coordinate 328,371, forward strand.
AGCTAGGTAATAACGTTAGCAATTTAGTGTTTGATAAACCCAAAGTCCCCAGCTTTTGGGATAAGTACTCACTATTTGGCAAAAACTGCTGGGAAAATTGGAAACTAGTGTGGAAGAAATTAAGGCTGGACCCACACCTAACACCGCACACCAAGATAAGATCTAAATGGATTCATGATCTACATATAAAGAGTGATATTATAACCAAATTAGAGGAACATAGAATAGTTTACCTCTCAGACCTGTGGAGATGGAATAAATTTATGTCCAAAGAAGATCTGGAACTCTTATTTGAACACCAGGTAGATAATTTTGATTATATTAAGTTAAAAAGTTTCTGTACGAACAAAACTAATGCAGACAAGATTAGGAGGGAAGCATCAAATTGGCAAATCATCTTTACATTTAAGGGGTCTGATAAGGTCTCATCTTTAAGATATATAGAGAATTGTCTCATATTTATAAGAATTCAAGGCATTCTCCAATTGATACATGGCCAAAGTATATGAACAGACAATTTTCAGATGATGAAATTAAAACCATCTCTAGTCATATGAAAAGTTGCTCCAAATCACTATTGATCAGAGAAATGCAAATTAAGACAACTCTGAGGTACCACTACACACCTGTCAGATTGGCTAAAATGACAGGAAAAGATAAAGATGAATGTTGGAGGGGATGTGGGAAGACTGGGACATTGATGCATTGTTGGTGGAACTGTGAATGGATCCAACCATTCTGGAGAGCAATTTGGAGCTATGCTCAAAAAGTTATCAAACTATGCATACCCTTTGACCCAGCAGTATTTCTATTGGGCTTATATCCCAAAGAAATCATAAAAGAAGGAAAGGGCCCCACATGTGCAAGAATGTTTGTGGCAGCTCTTTTTGTGGTGGCTAGAAACTGGAAACTGAATGGATGCCCATCAATTGGAGAGTGGCTGAATAAATTATGGTATATGAATGTTATGAAATATTGCTCTGTAAGAACCGACCAGCAGGATGATTTCAGAGAGGCCTGGAGAGACTTGCATGAACTGAGGCTGAGTGAAATGAGCAGAACCAGGAGATCATTATACAGCAACAACAATACTATATGAGGATCAGTTCTAATGGGTATGACTCTCTTCAACAGTGAAGTGTTTCAAACCAGTTCCAATTGTTCAGTGAAGAGAGCCATATACACCCAGAGAGAAGGATGTGAAATGTGGACCACAACATAACATTTTTATGTTCTCTATTGAGGTTTGCTTGCATTGTATTTCCTTTATCGGATTATTCTTTCTTGTAGATACGATTTCTCCTGCACAAAAAATGATGCAATAACTATACATATATTGGATTTGTTAAGTATTCTAGCATAATTATCATGTAGTGGATATCCTGCCATCTAAGGGAGGGGTGGGGAGTAGGGGGAAAAATTTGTAACAGAAAGCTTTGTAAGGGTTAATGTTTAGGAATTACCCATACATATGTTTTGCAAATAAAAAGTATTAATAAAAAACTCATAAAATTCTTAATAATTACCCTGAACACAAACAGCTCTCCAGACATATAGAGACAGATAACAAGTTGCAACTTTTCTAAACAAAGAATGCTAACATTAAGCTTAGAATCAGAACTATGGATTTTGAGTTTTAGGGGAGAGTCAGATCTCCACTTGCAGTCCTTCAGGAGAAGTTACTCTTTCCAGGTGAAAAATGTCATTGGAAAGTACTGAGGAAAAAGGCGTGCTCTCAAAGAGTTTAAAGGTGGGAGTATCAGCCTATTTCCCCTTATCCTAGTGCCACCACAAAAAAATTTTGAGAGCAAAATTCAACAAAGGTAGACCAAGACATATTTTCTCCTAACAATATAATAGTTTATTATCAGTTTAAATCTACTGATAAAGGGATTAATGACTTGTCTTAATTTTTGCCAAAGCTCCTAAGATGAAGACTTCATTTTTAAAGCTTAGAATAAACAGCAGTGCAAGGTAGGTGATATCATAGGGTTAAGGATATTATGATTGGTTACATAGATGAGATTGGAAGTTAGAAATGGAGTAGCAATAGTAACCCAATAGTAACCCTTCTTTCCCTCTTGAGACTAAGAAAATATTTTTTTCATGTCTACCTCCAAGGTTGAAAGATAGTGGATAGTGGATCAGACTTCTTTGTATAGCAAACCAGACATCTTTGAAGGATAACTTGATGGTTTAAAAATATTAGATAAGCCTCTTTTGTATTTGCCCCAATATCCCTTAAGGAAAATATGATTCTGTGAGGCAAGAAGAGAACATTGAGAAGCAAGAGAACTGGATTTCTACAGTAGAGCCATTCTAGATCAGCTGAATGTCTGCCTAAGTTTAGAGACAAATAATCTTGACTTATACCATTATATGGGACATAGATTGTACAGGATACATATTATACAGGGCAAAATCAATTAATTGTCAATATGATCAATAAAAAGATATAGAACCAGAATTAATGTAATCTTCTTACCTTTTGTGGAATGTAATTTTTATTTCATTATGATTTAAAAAGAATTCATTTTATATTTCTGCTTTTTTGCATTCGGTTGTGAAGTTTATGCATAATACATTTTTGGTAGATGCTATATGCAACTGTGATGTATATACATATGTATATGTGTATATAAGAATGTATATTCTTTTCTATTCCCCTTCAGCTTTCTCTAGAGGTCTATAATCTAATTAAAAAATTCCATTCATCTCCTTAACTTCTTTCCTCTTGATTTTTTGTTAGATTGATCAGGTTTACAGAGGGGAAAGTTGAGGTACCTCCAAGACAGTTTTGCTGCCTATTTACTCTTCTAATTACTTTTGGTTTTTTTCTTTAAGAATTTCATGCTATACATTCAGTGCATTTATATTTAGTATTGATATTACTTCATTGCCCATGATATCTTTTATCAAAATGTAGTTTCCTTTATTATCTCCTTTAATTAGATCTATTTTTGCTTTTGCTTTGTCTGAGAACATGATACTATCCCTGTTTTTTTTTTTTTCAACTTCTGCTGTAGCATTATATATTCTGCTATAGGCCCATCCTCTTTTTTGACTGTGTCTCTGCTTCAAGTGTGTTTCATGTTAGCAACAAATTACCAGAGTCTGTTTTTTAAACCACTTTGGTATCTGCTTCCATTTTATGGGTGAGTTCATCACATTCACATTCACAGCTATAATTCTAATCTTGTGTGCATTAGTTTTGTTTGTACAAAGTTAATACAATCAAAATAACCTATTTTGTGATCAATAATGATTTCAAGTTCTTCTCTGGTCACAAATTCCTTCCTCCTCCACAGATATGAGAGACAAACTATCCTATGTTTTTCTAATTTGTTATAATATTCTTTATGTCTAGGTCACAAACCCATTTTGACTTTATCTTGGTATATAGTGTTAGGTGCGGATCAATGCCTAGTTTCTGCCATCCTAGTTTCCAATTTTCCCAGCAGTTTTTGTCAAATAGTGAGTTCTTATCCCAAAAGCTGGGGTCTTTGGGTTTGTCAAACTCTAGGTTGCTATAGTTATTGCCTATTTTTTCATGTTGAACCTAACCTATTTCACTGATCAATTACTCTGTTTTTAGCCAGTACCAAATGGTTTTGATGACCACTGTTTATAATACAGTTTTAGATCTAGTACAGCTAGGCCACCTTTATTTGCTTTTTTCCCATTAATTTCCTTGAAATTCTTGATCTTTTTTTCTTTCAGATGAATTTTGTTATTTTTTCTAGGTCAGTAAAATAGTTTCTTGGGAGTTTGATTCATACAGCACTAAATAAGTAGATCAGTTTAGGTAGTATTGTCATCTTTATTATATTTGCTCGACCTATCCAAGAGCACTTGATATTTTTCCAACTGTTAAGATCTGACTTTATTTGTGTGGAAAATGTTTTATAGTTTTCCTTATATACTTTCTGACTTTCCCTTGGCACATAGATTCCCAAATATTTTATACTATTGACATTTATGGAATTTCTCTTTGTATCTCTTGCTATTGGATTTTGCTAGTGATGTAGAAAAATGCTGATGATTTATGTGGATTTATTTTGTATCCTGCAACTTTGCTAAAGTTGTGGATTTTTTCTAATAGCTTTTTAGTTGATTCTCTAGGGTTCTCTAATTATACCATCATATCATCTGCAAAGAATGGTAATTTGCTTTCCTCATTATCTACTCTAATTCCTTTAATCTGTCTTTCTTTTCTTATTCCCAAAGCTAGCATTTCTAATACAATAATAGTAATGGTGATAGTGGGCAACCTTGTTTCACTCTTGATCTTTTTGGGAATGGTTCCAGTTTATCACCATTACATGTAATGCTAGCTGATGATTTTAAATAGATGTTATTGACTATTTTAAGGAAAAGTCCATTTATTCCTATATTCTCTAGTGTTTTTTCCTTTTAAGTAGGAATGGATGTTGGATTTAATCAAATGCTTTTTCTGTATCTATTGAGATAATCATATGGTTTTTGTTAGTTTGGTTATTGATTTAGTCAATTATGCTAATAGTTTTCCTAATATTGAACCAACCCATCATTCCTGGTATAAATCCTACTTGGTCATGATGTAATCCTGGGGATGATTTTCTGTGATTTCTTTGCCAATATTTTAAGATTTTTGCATTAATATTCATTATGGAGATTGGTCTATAACTTTCTCTGTTTTCATCCTACCTGGTTTAGCTATTAGTACCATGTCTGTGTCACTAAAGGAATTTAGTAGAAATACTTTATTCCCTATTTTTAAAAAAATAGTTTATATAGTATTGGAGCTAATTGTTCTTTAAATGTTTGGTAGAATTCACATGTAAATCCATCTGGTCTTGGGGATTTTTTCTGAGGGAGCTGATTAATAGCTTGTTCTATTTCTTTTTCTAAAATAGGACTATTTCAGTAATTTATTTTTCTCTTCTGTTAATTTGGGTAATCTATATTTTTGTAGGCATTCTTCTACTTTACTTAGGTTATCAAATTATTGGCATAAAGGGCAAAGTAACTCCTAATTATTGCTCTGATTTTCTCTTCATTGGTGGAAAGTTCTCCCTTTTCATTTTTGAGATCAACAAGTTGATTTTTCTCCTTTTTTCCTAATCAAATTAACTAAAGGTTTATCTATTTTGTTGTTTTTTTCATAAAACCAACTTTTAGTTTTATTTATTAGTTCAATAGTTTTTTTCTTTCAGTTTTATTAATCTCTCCTTTTATTTTTAGGATTTCAAGTTTGGCATTTGATTGAGGGGTTTTAATTTGTTCTTTTTCTAGCTTTTTAGTTACAACCCCAATTCAATGATCTTCTCTTTTATGCAAGTAAGCATCTAGAGATGTAAAATTTCCCCTTATTACTGTTTTGGCTGCATCCCACAAATTTTGGCATGTTGTCTCATTATAGTCATTCTCTTGGATGAAATTATTAATTGTGTCTATGATTTGCTGTTTCACCCATTCATTCTTTAGGATGAGATTACTTTTTGGTCTATTTTCTCCTGGTGTTATATTGCTTGTGATTTTTATTGCATCGTGATGTGAAAAAAATGCATTTTCTATTTCTGCCTTTCTGTATTTGATTATGAGGTTTTAATGCCCTAACACACGATCAATTTTTGTATAAGTTCCATGAGCCACTGAGAAAAAAGTAAACTCCTTTGTATCTCCATTTAATTTTCTCCAAAGATTTATTATACCCAACTTTTCTAACATTTTATTTACCTCCTTAACTTCTTTCTTATTTATTTTTGGTTTGATTTATCTAGTTCTGAGAGAACAAGGTTGGGATCCACCACTAGTATAGTTTTGCTGTGTATTTCTTCTTGCATCTCGATTAACTTCTTCTCTAGGAATTTGGATGCTATATTATTTGGTGCATATGTGTTTAATATTGATATTGCTTCATTATCTATGGTACCCTTTAGTATGATATAGTTTTCTTCCTTATCTCTTAATTAGATTTATATTTGCTTTTACTTGATCTGAGATAAGGATTGCTACCCCTGCTTTTTTTCTTCACCTGAAGCATAATGTATTCTGCTCCAGCTCTTTACCTTCACTCTGTAATTATCACTCTGCTTTAAATGTGTTTCTTGTAAACAAAATATTGTAGGATTCTGGCTTTTAAACCAGTCTGCAATCTGTTTTATGGGGGAGTTCATCCTATTCACATTCACAGTTAAAATAACCAATTCTGTATTTCCTGCCATCTTATTTACCCTAGGTTATGCTTTTCTTTTTCCTATTCCCCTTCCCTCCTTCCCAGCATTTTGCTTTTGATGACCACCTCCCTCAAACCGTCCTCCTCCTTTAGAACCTCTCCCCTTTCTTCTATTTTCCCTTCTATTAGTCGCCCTCCTTTTCTCCCTTTCCCTCTTACTTCCCTATAAAATGACACGAGTTTTTTTGTTATACCAATTATGTCTGATATTCTCTCTTAGAGCCAAATCTAATTTGAGAACATTGAGAGAGAATTTGAGAGCAAAATTCACACAATGCTAACTCCCCTCCCTTCTTTTCCTCAATTATAATGTTTTCTTTGCCTCTTCGTGAGATGTAATTTCCCTTATTTTACCTCCCTTTCCTTCTTTTTTCCAGCATGATCCCCTTTCCACTTCTAGTTTCTTTTTCATATTATAATAAAATGTAATTATGACTGCATTCTCTAAGCATGCCCATAAGATAAATATATTTCTCAAGAGTTCTTTTCTTTTTAACTTTTTATGCTTCCCCTTGAATTCTATATTTGGAGATCATTTTTTTTCTTCAGTTCTGCTCTTTTCATTAGAAATAGGTGAAATTCCCCTATATAATTTAATTTTCATCTTTTTCCCTAAAAGATAATGGTCATTTTAGCTGGATAGTTTATTCTTGGCTGTAATCCAAGTTCCTTTGCCTTTCAGAATATCAGATTCCAGGCTTGGGGAGAGATCAGGCCAGTCTTTACCTTTAATCTGCCATCTTAATTTTGTCTATGTTTTATACATTTTCAAATCAACCTAAATTGTCATGTCTGTTTGAGAATCTATCTACATGCAAAATTGTGAATCAAAACAAAGTGTTTTTTTTTCTTAAAAAAATATAGGAACAATTTCAAGATATATTTGTAGTGTAAAGCATCTTATAAGACATAACATAACTTTAAAGGACTTTAGGATGAGAATTGAATATTTGCAAATCACTAGAACAGAGTCAGTATCTTGCTAAGATCTCAAAACCAACAGCATATAGAACAGCTTTATTACTTTCTCTACTACCTATATAAACATATATGCAATGTAGTTTATTCTATATTTTGTAATCTAGTTTCTTAGCCATTATATTTTATAGTAAATATAACATATAGTTTACATATTTCATTTTACAGTGTAATTTCTACCAAAACTATAAATTTGAAAGATCAGTTTTATTATTTTCGTAACATTTCCCTAATTTTATGATATTAATCTCTTCTTAGAGTATCATAACATTCCCTTATAGTCAAGTATCATAATTTGTTCAAGTACTCTCTACATTGTCAAATTAATCAACATATCATTTAATAACAGGTAGAGTGACTATTCTTAGTTGACCTTCCAAAATATGTCAAAATATTAACACATTTTTTAAAAAAAGTTATTTAAAACTTACATACAAAATAGAAAAAGAAAAAAAATTGCCATGTGCACAATAGAACATGAGAAGACGTGTGAGACATTAAATTGCCATTTCCAGAAAGCCTATATAATGAAAACTATACTTTGTGTTGAAAAATGTATGTCTTTGCTTCTTGTATGTTTTCTTTTTGTTCTTTGCTTTATGTTTCTTATTTTTTCCCTCTCTTTTCTCTCTCTTTCCCTCTCTTTCCTACACCCTACATGCTCCAAGAAGGCTACAATTATTCTCAGATATATTTATGTACACATTTATGCATAAACACACATGCAAATAGATGTCTATATCATTTACCTATACACATAATATATGTTATATTTACATATATGTGAATCTTTACTACACTTGTTTGTTCTCTTTCTATGAAAGTGGATAACATTTACAAATCCCATATCTGACTTGGGCAAAAGCAAGGAAACTTTTGCTGATAAGAAATTCCAGCCACAACAGTGCTGACCAAATGTGGCCTTGGGCAAGAAGAAACCAGTACACTCCCGGTGAGTACAGAATTAATGGAGCAGGAACAATGCTGGCTACAGGCCCTTATAGGAGGATGGAATTCTTGATTTCAGGTTCCAGGTCAAAGGGGAGAACTGAAGGAGGACCTGAACCCAGAGATACCAATACCCCACCCCAGAAGTAGAGGTAATTACACTAGCAAACTTTTATTAATAAGATGAGAATGACTCAAAGAAGAAAAAACCCAGTAATAGAAAGGTACTAAGGAAATAGAAAAGGGGGGGGGGTTCATCTACAGAAAAGGATAATAAAACAAAAACCATCTATCTCCCTTACCCTGAACAGAAACATCAAATGGTCACCTGCCCAAAGAGAATTCATAGAACTAAAAAAGTCTCTAAAAGTCAAATAAGAGGTATTGAGGAAAAAATTTAAAACTAAAAGTAATCCAAGAAAAAAGGTATTGAGAAAAGAAAGATAACCTATTAGAAAAGCAGATTCAAAATTTGCTGGAAGAAAATGACTCTTTTTAAATTATAATTGGGCAAGGGGAAGCCAGAAAATTTATAGGATCAAGAACTAGCAAAACAAAATAAAGAGAATGAAAACTTAGAAGAAAATGTGGAACAACTCACAAAAAAACTCATCTGGAGAACATATCGTATGATTTTTGTTAGTTTGGTTATTGATTTAGTCAATTATGCTAATAGTTTTCCTAATATTGAACCAGCCCTGCATCCCTCCTATAAATGCTACTAGGGACATCCTGAAAGAGATCTTACTAGGGAAAACTATAAAAATACAAAGCCAACTTTCTAAATTCCCAAGTTTAGGAGAAAAGATTATAAATAAAAAGAAAGGAGAAACTCAATATGATGCTGCCACAATTAGAATCATACAAGACCTAGCAGAGACTACAATACAAAACCATAGGTTTTGGAATACTATATAATAAAGAGTAAAAGAATTGAAATTGTGACTGAAAATATCATACTCAGCAAAGTTGAGCATAATTCTGAATGAAAAAAATAATGGATATTAAATGAATTGTCAGATTTTCAGGATTTTATTGCAAAAAGTAGAAAATTTGGCATATAGGGAACATAGGAGGTAAACACCAAAGACTCATTAAAAGGGGCACAATTAGGACAAATTGTTTTATTCATGAAAATGTAAACAATACATCTAAGATTGTTATTAATCATTGGATAGTTTGAAAGAAAGAGTAGGTTAGAGATGAGTATGGTGTAATTCTAAAAAGCCAAACTGTGTAAGGAAAGGCATAAAGAATACTTGTATTATTTAAATGAGGTGCAAGAGGAAGAACTGACAGAGGAATTAGAATGGGAAGAAGGGCAGGTAGTTCTGGAACCCTACACATCTAGAAGGGTATAAAATATTTTTAAATTCAGAAAAAATTAAGAAGATAAGGGGATATGAAGGGGAGAGAGGATAAGGAAGGAATTTTTAAGTAGGAACACTACCCATTAAATATGGTTTAAAGAGAGAAGAATGTAATACATTTAGAAGGGAATAAAATCTTTAAATTTATAAAGAAACACGAATCTAAGGAGATGGGTTAAAGGAGGTATATTGAAGGGTATGTAAATTAATGAGAATGGGATAAAATGGCAATGACACGTATTTGGAAAACTAAAAAGTCTTTTAAATGCAGATAGAAATGTTAGAGCAGTGGCATGGGTGGGGGAAAAGTATAAGGGAAGGATCCTTGGAGAGGGAAGGTTAAGTAACAGGAAGGCAAAGTAGTGGGGAGAAATAAAACAGAGGAGGCAGGAGGGAAAAGAAACGAGACACACACAAACATATTAATAAATATCAGGAGTAGAATTTATTAGGTTAAAAAGAAGTAGGGGTATTAATCATGATTTCAAAATTAAAACTAAAATAGATTGAATCAAAAAAGAAAAATTTGGGAAAGTATACTATATGTCAGCCATATTAATCAATATTATTTTAGACTAAAATAACTAGACAGTATAAGGTTAGAATATTGCTATGTAAGGGAAATGAAGAGTTGGCAAATTTAGAAAAATATGGAAAGAGTTGGACTTATCGAAAGTGTTTTCCACCTTCAGAGAAACAGAGAACAAACATAGTACATATACATATATATATATGTATGCATATATATATATATATATATATATATGTAACCAAGACAATAAAGATAGTTGTGAAGAGAGTTGAGAGATAGACTTGAAAATAGCTTCCCAGGAGTCTGGGAGTAACTTGGAACCTAGAATCAGAGCTTTAATAAGATGTGGTTCATTCGTGGTGGCTGTGGGCAATATAAATTAACCCGAGAAAACACAAAAGAGAATATCTCTTCTTCTTATCCAGGAAGTTCTTATCCAAGAAGATCTTACCAGTGACATGAAAATTTTTGATGATTTTTCTCCTGAAGTCATTTAGCAGCTAACCATGAGCCATTTTTTTTTTGAGAAAAGACATGAAAGAGTCATGATATTAGAATACCATAGGATAATTTTCTGTCCCATTCATTTAAATGATAAAGGACTTCATATAAGTCTTTATATTCTCTGAAGAGGCTCCTAAACAAGATAAAAGAAATAAATTAAAAAGGAACTTTAGATAAAAAAACATTTGAGGAAATCAAGGAAAATCAAAATTGGTGTCAATACATTCATGAGAAAGGGAAGGAACACAATAGCATGTTAGTTTTTGAAGTAGTTTTGGAGGACATATAAATCAATTAATTCATTTAATAGTGCGGAAAACTGAGGAAGATGGTGTGATTTACACAAAGGTAATTACTAATGGCAATCATTATTCTTGTGTTATTTTTCCATGTTCCATTTTTTCCATATTTCCATGAAATTTCCATGCAATTTTATTTTTTTTCTTTTTTTTAATATATAAAGCTTTTTATTTACAAAACATATGAGTGATTTTTCAACATTGACCTTTGCAAAAACTTTTTTTTCCCAAGCTTTTCCCCTCCTTCCCCCCAACCCCCACCCCTAGATGACAGGTAATCTAATACATGCTAAATAGGATAAATTATATGACAAATACAATACATGTATACATATCTATACAGTTATCTTACTGCACAAGAAACATCAGATCTAGAAAGAGAAGAAGAAAAAACAATCTAAGAAGGAAAACAAAATGCATGGAAATATTCACAGAAAGCATTAAAATGCTGTGTTGTGGTTCACACTCAGTTCCCACAGGCCTCTCTATGGATGTATATGACTATCTTCATTGCTGAACAACTGGTTTGAATCACATCATTGTTGAAGAGAACAATGTCCATCAAAATTGATCATCGTATAGTCTTGTTGCTGTGTATAATGTTCTCCTGGTTCTGCTGATTTCACTCAGCATCAGTTCATGCAAGTCTCTCCAGTCCTCTCTGAAATCCTCCTGTTGGTCATTTCTTACAGAACAATAATATTCCATAACATTCATATACCATAATTTATTCAGCCATTCTCCAATTGATGGGCATCCTTTCAATTTCCAGTTTCTTGCCACTACAAAAAGGGCTGCCACAAACATTTTTGCACATGTGGGTCCCTTTCCCTCCTTTAAAATCTCTTTGGGATATAGGCCCAGTAGAAACACTGTTGGGTCAAAGGGTATGGACAGTTTGATAACTTTTTGAGCATAGCTCCAAATTACTCTCCAGAATGGTTGGATCCGTTCACAGTTCCACCAACAATGTATCAGTGTCCCAGTTTTCCCACATCCCCTCCAACAGTTATCATCATTTCCTGTCATTTTAACCAATCTGACAGGTGTGTAGTGGTATCTCAGAGTTGTCTTAATTTGCATTTCTCTGATCAATAGTGACTTGGAGCACCTTTTCATGTGACCGGAAATAGTTTCAATTTCTTCATCTGAAAATTGTCTGTTCATATCTTTTGACCATTTATCCATTGGAGAATGGCTTGAATTCTTATATATTTGAGTAAATTCTCGATATATTTTAGAAATGAGGCCTTTATCAGAACCTTTGGATGTAAAAATATTTTCTCAGTTTACTGCTACCTTTCTAATCTTGTCTGCATTCATTTTGTTTGTACAAAAACTTTTTAACTTGATATAGTCAAACTTATCTATTTTGTGATTAATGATGACCTCTAGTTCTTCTTTGGTCACAAATTCCTTCCCCCTCCACAGGTAAACCTGAGAGGTAAACCATCCTACATTGTTCTAATTTGTTTATAATATCATTCTTTATGCCTAGATCATGAATCCATTTTGACCTTATCTTGGTATATGGTGTTAGGTGTGGGTCAATGCCTAATTTCTTCCATACTAGTTTCCAATTATCCCAGCAGTTTTTGTCAAATAGTGAGTTTTTATCCCAAAAACTGGGGTCTTTGGGTTTATCAAACACTAGATTACTATTGTCATTGAGTATTTTGTCCTGTGAACCTAACCTATTCCACTGATCCGCTACTCTATTTCTTATCCAGTACCAAATGGTTTTGGTGACCACTGCTTTATAATATAGTTTTAGATCTGGTGCAGCTAGGTCACCCTCATTTGCATTTTTTTTCATTAATTCCCTTGACATTCTTGACCTTTTGTTTTTCCAGATGAATTTTGTTGTTATTTTTTCTAGGTCAGTTAAATAATCTCTTGGGAGTTTGATTGGTATAGCACTAAATAGATAGATTAGTTTAGGTAGTATTGCCATCTTTATTATATTCGCTCGATCTATCCAAGAGCACTTGATGTTTTTCCAATTGTTTAAATCTGACTTTATTTGTGTGGAGAGTGTTTTGTAGTTTTGCTTCCATGCAATTTTAGAGAATAATAATTTTTCCAACCAAAGACAGACCAAGGACTACCCGTTCCTCTCACATGGTCTCTACTGCACTAAAAACAAAATATTTGAACATTTGAGAAACCTCTGTAGCAACCTGCAAGTGAAGATTCAATTGTAGGTTTTTGAAAATAGATTTTTTTTTGCTTTTTTATGTCATCTATTTTCCCTTCTTTGTTCCCCCAAACCTACTTAGAGTTATTCCTTATGAGAGAAAAGATACAAAATAGCTTTATTTTTTCATCACTAAATCATAGCTTTTATTAACATTTTTTAAAAGAACAAGCATTAATTTTCTCTTTCTTTTACATTGCTCTACCTTCCATTCAGAAAGAAAAAAAAAGAAAACAAAACCTTGATAACAAATATTCATAGTCAAGGAGAACAAATTTCACTTTGGCTTTATCCAAATTGCATGTCTAATTATGCTACATGAGTCAGTCACTTCTCTTTCAAGGAGTGGCTAATATTATTTTTATTATCAGTGACCCAAAATTATAATTAATCATTGCAAGGATCAGAGGTGGTAAGTCTTTGAAAGGTGTTTATTTTTCCAACGTTATCCTTGTACAAATTGCTCTCCAGGTTTTGCTCATTCCACTCATCAGTTGATACAAATCATTCCCAGTTTCTTTGACATTGTCCCTCTCATAATTTCTTATAGCACAATATTATTCCATTGCATTTTAAAACGATATTTTGTTCAATCATTAGACAATTGATGGAGACCCTTCAGTTTTCATTATTTTGCTATCTCAAAAAGAGATACCCTAAATACTTTTATACTTATAAATCATATTCTTTCTTTGGTCTCTTTTCAGGGAATGCCTGGTACAGGTATTGCTGGGTCAAAAAATATTCACAGTTTATTAATATTTGGAAATAATTTCTAATTGTTTCCAAGAATTGTTAGTCTAATTCACAACTCTACCGTTAATGTTTAAGCATGTCAACTCTTTTATTGCCTTTTTATATTATTTTCCTATTTTGTCAACTTATCCAATCTGATAGATTGATTAGTGATATTTTAATTAGAACTTCCCAAATTCTTAGTGGTTTGAAGCATTTGGCCATGGGTAGCATGACTTTTTGAAACACCTATCTTTTGCTTTTATCAATTGTGGATTTTCTCATTCTTTTAAATCTGAACCAGTTCTTTACATATCTTGGAAATTTAGAGCGCTATATGAAAACTCCTTCTTGCAATTTTTCCCCTTTAATTATTTATATTCCAATATTTGCTTCATTGGTTTTATTTGAGTGAATCTTTTGAATTTTATGTAATTAAATTGCCCATTTTATCTTCTTAGATCCTCTCTATCCTTTAATCACAAATTCTTCCTCTACCCATACATACAAAATATTAATTTCTTCTTTGATCCTGTAATTTTCTGAAGAAGTTATCTTCCTAAGTCACATTCATTTGGAGTTTATCTATCTTGCAACATGAGATATTGGATTAATTTTTTTCAACTTGCTTTCCAGCTTTCCCAGAAGTTTTGTGGTAAATTCTTACTCCTTTGGTTGGCAACTTTGGATTTATTGATAACTATGCTACTCTTTATTATGCTGTTTATTTCCTTCTATAAACTGAATAATTAACCTGTTCCACTGCTCAAGTATTGATAATCATTGCTGTTGTTTAGACTGAGATCTGGTTTGACCAAATTATTTTATGTATCCCCTTTTATGATTTGCTTTAAAATTATTTATCTTTTTCTTCCCCCGATAAATTTTGTTATTGGAGTAATCTTTTGGTAGTTTCATTAATATGACTCAATAAGAGGGAATAGCATAACTTACTCCTGAACAATGTTTGGACCCCTATTTATTTCTGTCAAGAGTATTATTGTATTTATATAGTTCTTGTTTATAGAGGAGGGAGAAAAAAGATTCTCAATTATTTTATAAATTCTGTAATTCATTTTAAATGAAATTTTTCTTTCTATCTCTTCCTGTTGAAATTTTTGGTAATTCAAACATTTTGATCATTTTATATTCTTGTACTTTAATAAAATTATTGCTACAATTAAATTTTAATTGACTCTCGGTGATTCTCTAAATAAACCACTATGTCATCTGCAAGTTACAAATTTTTATGCTTTTTGCTAATCACCATTTTGTTTTCCTTTTCTAGGACTAAGGCTAATATATTTATAATAAAGAGTAGTGGTGAATAAGTGATGAATAATGGACACTTTTACTTTACGCTGATCTTATTGTAAAAGTATCTAGTTTATTTAAATTTTATATAAAATTGTATCTCTTGATGTTAGGTAGAAATTGCTTATTATATTAAGGAATAGTCCATTTATTACTGTATTTTATTGAACTTTAAAAACAGATGTTGCATTTTGTCAAAAGTGTTTTCTTCATTAAACAATGTAATATGATTTTTGTTCTTATTATTATGATCTTTTATGCTTATAGTTTTCCTAATGTTGAAATAACCTTCATTTCTGGTATAAATCCCAGTTTATGATCTTTCCCATGCTACTGTAGCCTTCCTTGTCACTAACATTTTATTTAAATTTTTATATCAGTGTTCATTAAAGATATTGATCTATTAAATTCACTTTTTTTGTTTTGAGTCTCTCTGATTTAGGTATCATGGCCATATTTGAATCATAGAGGTAATTATGTAGGAAGTAATTTTTTCTATTTTGTAAACAGTTTGTAGAAAATTTGAATTAATTATTCTTTAAATGTTTAATAGAATTCAATTATAAATCCATCTTTTCCTGGAGCTTTTTTTCTCCCCGTGTTAATTCATGATTCATTCAATTTCTATTTTTGTTATTAGATTATTTAAATTTTCATCATTTCATTGATCTGAGAATTTTATATTTTAAAATTATTCATTTATTTTGTTTAAGTTTTCAGTTTTATTGACAGAACCAACATTGTCTAATAATTTCCTTTCTTTCCTTTGCTTTAGGGATCATAATGGAATGTGCATAAGAAAATGTAGCATTACAACATGGAGAGTGATGCCATCCTACTCTTATCAAAGAACCCCATTCTTTTATTCATGTATTTTTTATTTATTAAAAAAGCAAAACAAGATATTATCAAGGTACTTACTAATTTGTTGATTATAAATAAATACTTGGATATGTAAGTAGAGTGTGTGTGTGTATACGTGTATGTGTATATGTGTATGTAGGGATAATTAGCATTAACTCCCATATATGCAAAATGAGCATAAGAAAAGAAAGTCTAACTTCTTGAAAACCAGAGTCTGGCTTTTTTATTATACATGGTAGAGAATATATGTTACCCTGCACAGAAATAGAACAATTTTCTCTAACTATCCTGATTTCATATTGATAGAAACTTATAGACTGCTATTGAGAGTTGAACACTATTCTTTAAATCATGTGAAAACATCTTAGAGATAACAACTGAATAAGTCATTGTATAATAGGGAAATTCTCAGATAGAACCAAAGTTAACAAAAATTGCGAAGCTAGTGAAAGAGTCTGGGAATCAACAATCCCTTGTGTGAAGTTAAGGGTTGAGTTGAGGATTGAATCCATTCAGAGAAAAAATAAGCTCTGTGATAACTATGTAAACAAGGACTTTGTAATTCCTTCTCCCTGAAGGGTCTGTTCCCAGAGTGAGAACTTGTTGGCTGTTCCCTATTTCCAATTGGTTCCATGGAATTTTCACACCCCAAATAAAACCTTCAGTTTCCTATCATCTGTTTACTTTGGAGATACCTCTAGGCACTATTTCTTCACTTGAAGATGGAACAGACTTTCCAGTGAAGTCACAGTAAGATTCTGCAATTTTTATGTCTTATTCAGAGTTTGAGGCAGTTGCTCTGATTGCCACCAATGTCTCAGAAGATGAATTTCTGATCTCCCTTATCAGAATTATTTATCTTTCAGGAGAACTCAAGTGTCCAGATGGAGTGAGGATTAGTGTGAAACACCATTTAATTTTTTTTAAATTTTATTTATTTATTTTTTTACTACTGTCTTCTCCTCCCTGCCTTGCCAACTTGGAGATATGAGATTCTACAAAATGCCGCATTCCTGAACTCTGTCACAGACTCATATATTGGTCTTTTGGTGTAGTCTTGGTAAGATTGGGGAAGAAAACATTAAAGTTTATTGATCCTTTCTATCCTTAATTCCAAAATAAAATATCCCATTCATGATCTCTCTCACTGCCTCATATTTTCTGGTAAAATGTAGCTAAAAATGTGGAACAGAACATTCAAAGATAATAGAGTAGTCCCCTACCTCTTTAGGACTCCATATTCAGAAAAAAAAGTGACACTGGAACTAGACTTCAGAAAACTAGGTGGCTTAATGGATGGGACCTATGAAATTGGAGTTAGAAACCTGAATTCAAATCTAGTTCAGGACTGTGTGACCCTGTGTGACCTTGGGCAATGTCAAATGTTAATTTGTCTGAATTTCCTCAAATATAAATCAAATATAATAATAGCATCTACTTCCCAGGGTTTTGAAATTCAAATCATATATTTGGAAGGGATTTAGGACAGTACCTGAAACATAAGTTCTAATGTAAATGCTTGCCATTATTATTTTTATTAAATAATATTATTAGCAATGTTGCTAATAATAAATATAACTAATGTTAGCTATAATACTTTGACTATAGTATTTTGCAGAACTTTTTGAGATACTACTTCATCTCCTCTGAAATGAGGATGGTAGTTAAAGTATTTATCCAAGGTGACTAGCACAGGAAGAGCTGTGGAGGGAGGGGAAACCAGTGTCATTTTCCTGATTTCTTTTTGCTTTTGGAAGGTGAGGAATATCAATTGTTATCTGCAATGGAACCAAGAGCAATTTTTCTCATTCCTCAAGTTCGTGGTAACTGTTACTCAGGCAGTCAAAATCCCTGGATATGTTGGGGTTGATAGCGTGGCATGGTGATGATGGTTTACCAAAAATTTCAGGATTGCTTTTTTCATAATTGATGGAAAGTATTCATTTAGTTTTTTCTCCATTACTAGTACAATTTTTCTCTTCTCCTCATAGATCCCTCAAGAGAAGCATGGCTTTGGAAAATGTCACTTCTCTCTATATATTAGAAATGAGGCCTTTATAAGAACCCTTATATGTAAAAATGACTTTCCAATTTATTGCTTCCCTCCTAATCTTGTCTGCATTAGTTTTGTTGTACAAAAACTTTTTAACTTAACATAATCAAAATTATCTATCTGGTGTTTAATTAAAAGTTCCAGTTCTTCTTTGGACACAAATTCCTTCCTTCTTCATATATCTGAGAGGTAAACTAGGCTATGTTCCTCTAATTTGTTTGTAATATCACTCTTTATGTCTAAATCATTAATCCATGAATTTCTTATTTTGATATGTGGTGTTAGATGTAGGTCAAGCCCTAATTTCTTCCATACTAGTTTCCAATTTTCCCAGTAGTTTTTGTCAAATAGTGAATATTTATGCCCAAAGCTGGTGTCTTTGGGATTGTTAAATACTAGATTGCTATAGTTATTGCCCATTTTCTCCTATGATCCTATCCTATTCCATTGATCTACTTCTCTATTTCTTAGCCAGTACCAAATGGTTTTGATGACTGCTACTTTATAATATAGTTTTAGATCTGGCACAGCTAGGCCACCTTCATCAGCATTTTTTTTTCATTATTTCCCTTGAAATTCTTGACCTTTTGTTCTTCCAGATAAACTTTGCTACTATTTTTTCTAGATCTGTAAAATAATTTCTTGGGAGTTTGATTAGTATGACACTAAATAAGTAGATCATTTTAGGTAGTATTGCCATTTTTATTATATTTGTTTGGCCTACCCATGAGCACTTGATATTTTTCCAATTGATTAAGTTTGACTTTATTTGTGTGGAAAGTGTTTTGTAGTTTTGTTCGTATAGTTCCTGACTTTCCCTTGGCAGATAGATTCCCAAATATTTTATACTATTGACTTATTTTGAATGGAAATTCTTTTTGTTTCTCTTACTGCTGAGCTTTGTTGGTAATATATAAAAATCCTGATGATTTATATGGATTTATTTTTTATCCTGTAACTCTGCTAAAGTTTGAATTGTTTCTACTAGTTTTTTAGTTGACTCTCTAGGTTTCTCTAGGTATACCATCATATCATCTGCAAAGAATGATAATTTGATTTCCTCATGACCTACTCTAATTCCTTTAATCTCTTTTTCTTCTCTTATTGCCAAAGCTAGCATTTTAATACAATATTGAATAGTAATGGTGATAGTGGGCAGCCTTGTTTCACTCGATCTTATTGGGAATGGTTCTAGTTTATCCCCATTACATATGATGCTTGCTGATGGTTTTAAATAGATGCTACTGATCATTTTAAGAAGAAGTCCATTTATTCCTATACTCTCTAGTGTTTTTAATAGGAAAGGATGTTGGATTTTATGAAATTCTTTTTCTGCATATATTGAGGTAATCATATGATTTTTGTTAGTTTGGTTATTAATATAGCTGATTATGCTGATAGTTTTCCTAATATTGAACAAGCCTTGAATTCCTGGTACAAATCCTAATTGGT
Source organism: Myrmecobius fasciatus (assembly GCA_023553655.1). NCBI lineage: Eukaryota > Metazoa > Chordata > Mammalia > Dasyuromorphia > Myrmecobiidae > Myrmecobius > Myrmecobius fasciatus. The sequence continues at coordinate 347,834 of JAJPUD010000497.1, forward strand.
AATAATGTATTATCCTGGGAATGACTTTCTGTAATCTTGTTGCTAATACTTTATTTAAGATTTTTGCATCAATATTCATTAGGGAAATTGGTCTATAGTTTTCTTTTTCTGTTTTCACCCTACCTGGTTTAGCTATTAGCACCATATCTATGTCATAAAAGGAATTTGTTAGAACACCTTCTTTCCCTGTTTTTTCAAATAGTTTATGTAGTATTTGGAGTTAATTGCTCTTTGAATGTTTGGTAGAATTAACATGTAAATCCATCTGGCCCTGGAGATTTTTTCTTAGGGAGTTGATTAATACTTTTTGTTCTATTTCTTTTTCTAAAATGGGGCTATTTAAATTATTTCCTGTTCTGTTAACCTGGGTAATCTATATTTTTATAGATATTCCTAAATTTCATTTAGATTATCAAATTTATTAGCTTAAAGTTGGGCAAAGTAATTTCTAATTATTGCTCTAATTTCCTCTTCATTGGTGAAAAGTTCTACCTTTTCATTTTTGAGACTAACAATTTGATTTTCTTCTTTACCTTTTCTTATTAAATTAACTAAAGGTTTATCTATTTTGTTAGTTTTCTCATAAAACCAACTTTTAGTTTTATTTATTAATTCAATAGTTTTCTTATTTTCAATGTTATTAATTTCCCTTTTTATTTTCAGAATTTCCAATTTCATATTTAATTGCATGTTTTTAATTTGCTCTTTTTCTAATTTTTTTATTTGTAAGCCAAATTCATTGATCTTCTCTTTCTCTATTTTATGCAAGAAAACATCTAGAGATATAAAATTTCCCTTTAAAACTGCTTTGACTGTATCCCACAAATTTTGATATGTTGTCTCATTATTATTCTCCTGGATGAAATTATTGATTGTTTCTATGATTTGCTGTTTCACTCATTCATTCTTTAGAATTAGATTATTTAATTTCCAATTAAGTTTTGGTCTATTTTCTCCTGGCCTTATATTGCATGTGATTTTTATTGCATCATGATATGAAAAAAATGCATTTACTATTTCTGTCTTTTTGCATTTGATTTTGAGGTTTTCATGCCCTAATAGGTGATCGATTTTTGTATAAGTTCCGTGATCCACTAAGAAAAAAAAGTGAATTTCTTTCTCTCTCTCTTCAATTTTCTCCAAAGATCTATCATACCTAATTTTTCTAACATTTTATCTCCTTAACTTCTTTCTTACTTATTTTGTGGTTTGATTTATCTACTTCTGAGAGAGAGAAAGGTTGAGATCCTCCTCTAGCATATTTTTGCTATTTCTTCTTGCATCTCTCTTAACATCTCTTGCATCTCTAGGAATTTGGTTACTGTATTATTTGGTGCATGTATTTTTAGTACTGATATTGCTTCATTATCTATGGTACCTTTTATTTAAATATAATTTCCTTCTTTATCTCTTTTAATTAGATATATCTTTGCTTTTACTTTATCTGAGATCAGGATTGCTACTCCTGCTTTTTTTTTGTCCACTTGAAGCATGATAAATTTTGCTCCAGCCCTTTACCTTCACTCTATATGTATCACTATGCTTTAGATGTGTTTCTGGTAAACAACATATTTGTAGGATTCTGGCTTTTAATCAAGTCTGCTATCCACTTCTGTTTTATGGGAGTATTCATCCCATTCACATTCACAGTTAAAATAACTAATTCTGAATTTCCTGCCATCTTATTTACCCAAAGTTATGTTTTTCTCTTTCCTTTCCCCCTTCCCTTCTCCCCAGTATTTTGCTTTTGATGACCAACTCCCTCAAACAGTCCTCTCCCTGTAGAGCTCCTCCCCCTTTTTTCACCTTTCCCCTAATCCTTCTATTTTCCCTTCTATTAGACTTTGCCTTTCTTTCTTCCCCCCATTCCCTCCCACTTTCCTATAAAGTGGGACAAGTTTCTCTGTGAAACCTAATATGTCTGATATTCTCTCTTAGAGCCCAATCTGATGAGAGTAAGAGTCACACAATACTCATTCCCCATCCCTTCTTTCCCTCAATTATAATAGGTTTTCTTTGCCTCTTTGTGACATATAATTTCCCTTATTTTACTTCCTTTTTCCTCTTTTTCCAGTTTGATCTCCTTTCTACCTCTAGTTTCTTTTTCATATTATCAAAATAAAATCAAATTATACCCGCATTGTCTAAGTATAGCCATAATAGAAACAGAGTTCTCAAGAGTTCTTTCCTTTTTACCTTTTTATGCTTCTCTTGAGTTCTGTGTTTGGAGGTCAAATTTTTTGTTCAGGTCTGGTCTTTTCATTAGAAATAGGTGAAATTAACCTATATCATTAAATGTCCATCTTCTTTGCTGAAAGATAATGCTCCTTTGGGTGTAATCCAAGTTCCTTTGCCTTTTGTAATATCAGATTCCAGGCCCTTTGATCCATAAGGTGGAAGCTGATAAATCTTGGGTGATCCTAATTGTGGCTCGTTGGTATTTGAATTGTTTCTTTCCGGATGCTTGTAGTATCTTTTCCTTGGTATGATAGTTCTGAAATTTAGCCAGTATATTCCTTGGGGATTTAATTTTGAAGTCTCTTTCAGGAGGTGATTAGTGAATTCTTTCAATGGCTATTTTGCCTTCTTTCAATGGCTATTTTACTTTCTGATTTTAAAACATCAGGACAGTTTTCTTTTATGATTTTCTGTAAGATGGGGTCTAGATTCTTTTATTCATCAAAGCTTTCAGGAAGTCCAATAATCCTTAGATTGTCTCTCATAGATCTATTTTCCAGCTTAGTTGTTTTTCCTAGGAGATATTTTGTACTTTTCTTGTATTTTTTCATTTTTCTGTTTTTGTTTGACTAATTCTTGAAGTCTTATTGAGTCATTCACTTTCATTTGTTCAATTATAATGTTTAGTGTATTATTTTCTTCAGTTACCTTTTTTAGCTCCTTTTGTAATTATCCAATTGAATTTTTTGTTCATTGCATACTCTTTCCATTGTACCAATTTTGTTTTTCAGTGAATTGCTTTCTTTTTCACATCTCTTTTGTAGGCATTATACGCTTTTCCCATTCCTTCTTGCAATGATTTCATTTCATTTCCCCATTTTTCTTCTAACTCTTTTTTAAAGATTCTTTATGAAGTCTTCCAGGAAAGCCTTGTGAAATGGGGACCAGGTCATGTCTTCCTTTGTGGTTTCCTCTGGAATTGCTTTACCTTTCGGAACCTCAGGCTTTGAGGTCTGTTCTCTCTTTCCATAAAAGCTGTCTATGGTGAGAGTTCTTTTTTGTTTTTTTTTGTTTTTAATTCATTTTTAAGGTCCAAGGTCTGTTCAAAGCAAAGGAGCAACAGCTGCTTTAATTTGCCCTGGAGCAGTTTTGTTGATTGATTTCTGGTGCTGGGTAATTGGGGCTAGGTTTGGCTCTTCTCGGCTCAGTGGTTTACAATTTACCTTTTACAAAAGGCAAATCTGCCAAATGACCTCCTTGCAACCAGTACAGAGTAGCCTAAGAGGCTCATAAAAGCTTCCCAGGTGCCTGGAAACTGCAATGGTCTGAGTCCTGGCCTGGCTTCCTGCCCTGTCTCCCCATGCTGCAGCCTGGGCTTGGCAGACTTTCCTCCTGCCTGATTGAAACAGACAGTTCTGAAGTTCTTCTAAGGTAACTTCTTCGGGGAATGTGTTATACTCCAAATATTTGTGGGTGCTTTAACTCCAAAAGCAGTTTAGAAGCTTAATCTGCTGTCGGTTTGAGGGAAGATCAGAGGTGGTCACAGCGAGTCCTGTCTGCTCTCTGCCTTCTTGGCTCTGCTCTCCTTTCTCTCTTCTTTCACTCTATCCCTCTTAAAAAGTCTATTTTACTTTTTTCCATTACTACCTCCAATCTGCCTTTTCTTTTATCAGCCCCTACCTTCTCTTATCTCTATTCTCTCCTACTTATTTGTAGGGCAAGATAGATTTCTATACCTATTTGAATTTATATGTTTTCCTCTTTTAGCTAATTGCAGTGAGAGAAACGTTCAAGTGTTGCTGTCACTGCCTCTTATTCTATATTCCCTTTTCTCCCTTTCATTCCTCTTTTATATCAGTGAATTTACCACATTCTCTGTCTTCTTCCTTGTCTTGATGCATTACTCTTTCTCATTCCTTAACTTTATTTTTTGAAATCATTCCATCATACTCAATTCTTAAGAGTTACAGGTATCACTTTGCCATATAGGAATGGAAATAATTTTACTTTGTGGAATTCCTTTTGTTTTCTCTTTCTTGTTTACCTTTTAATGTTTCTCTTGAGTCCTATAATTATGTGAAAATATGATCTTTTCATCAGGAATGTTTGAAAGTCCTCTATTTCATCAAATATCCATTTTCCCCCATAGGGTTATTTTGTTTTGCTGGACAGCTTATTATTGGATGTATTTTAAGCTCCTTTGCCCTCCAGAATATTACATTCCAAACCCTCCAATGTTTTTTATGTAGAAGCTTCAAAATCTTATATTATTTTAATAGTGACTCCATGGTATTTGATTTGTTTCTTTTTGGCTGCTTGCAATATTTTCTTCTTGACTTAGGAGTTCTGGAATTTGGTTATATTTCTGGAAGTTTTCATTTTGGGATCTCTTTCTAGGTATGATCAGTTTCCATTTTACCCTCTGACTAGGATATTAGGGCAGTCTTCGTGGAAATATGGTGTCCAGGTTTTTTTTATTATCATGGCTTTTAGGTAGTCCAATAATTCTTAAATTACTTCTCATTGATCTATATTCCAGATTGGTTGTTTTTCAAATGAGATATTTCACATTTTCTTTTTTCCCCCATTCTTTTTATTTAATTTTATTGTTTTTTATATATGCTAAATATGATAAATTATATGACAAATCCAATATATGTATACATATCTGTACAGTTATCTTACTGCACAAGAAACATCAGATCTAGAAAGAGAAGAAAAAAAACAACCTAAGAAGGAAAACAAAATGCAGGGAAATATTCACAGAAAGCATTAAAATTCTGTTTTGTGGTTCACACTCAGTTCCCACAGGCCTCTCTTTGGATGTATATGACTATCTTCATCGCTGAACAATAAGAACTGGTTTGAATCACATCATTGTTGAAGAGAACCATGTCCATCAGAATTGATCATCGTATAGTCTTGTTGCTGTGTATAATGATCTCCTGGTTCTGCTCACTTCACTCAGCATCAGTTCATGCAAGTCTCTCCAGGCCTCTCTGAAATCGTCCTGCTGGTCATTTCTTACAGAACAATATTCCATAACATTCATATACCATAATTTATTCAGCCATTCTCCAATTGATGCTAAGCTGTTAATTCTTTTCAAAATTTTCTAGCATCACTCATTCCTTTTGTTAATTTTTTTCTACCTCTTTTATTTGATTTTTAAAATTATTTTTGTTGTTTTCCAAACTTTACTTCTGGGTCTATGACCAATTCATATTTTTCTTTTTTTTTTGTGTATAGCTTTTTTGTTTTTGTTGTCTTTTTCTATTTTTATGACTTGATTTTTCCTTTAAGGTAACTTTATATAGTCATGTCCTTTTCTATTTGCCTCATTTTTCTTCAGTGCATTTTTTGAATTTTAATTTTGTGTTAAAGTTAGACTCTGAGTAGTAAGGTTGTATGGTGGATAGAGCTCCAGGTCTGGAATTAGGAAAACCTGAATTCCAATCCAACCTCTGACATTTACTAGCTGTATGACCCTGATCAAGTCACTTAACTCCATTTACTTTAGTTTTTTCATATGTAAAATGAGCTGGAATACTCCAATATCTTTGCCAAGAAAAACACCAAATGGGGTCATAAAGAGTTAGACTTAATTAAACAAAAACAACATAGAACTCTGGGCTTTATTATGTGGTTGTAGTTGGTCCTGTCCAAAACATTATTTTTTTTTTAAATTCTGCTGTTTTCAGAGCTAGTTCTGTGTGTCTTTATGTTTTTGGTTCTTCTAAGATAGTATGATGTATGAAGGTATATGGTCACTGCTCTCCTAACTCATGCTTTTGTCTGTGAGTGAGCATAAGCACTCTTTTCTGAGCTAGAATTGTGACCAGTAGTAACAATATGCCTCAAATCCTTTCTCACCTTATAATCCTGGAATTGTGAGTTGACCTCATAATGTCCTGTTGTTGTAAGCATTTCTGCTTTAAACCCAAGACTAGGGACCTGCTTCCCTGTAAATAATCACAATCACTCTTCTACATCTGGGACTTTGACTACAGTCTTTGTGTCCCTGATGCAATAAATATTAGTGCTCCTTTTTACTCTAAGAGTGTGATTCAGAACTGCTTATGGGAAATGCAATAGAGTCCTGCACTCAATATCCTCAAAAGATTTCTTGTAGGTTTTCTTTCTTTCTGCCTAGTTGTCTAACTGACCCCTTATAGTCTATGTGCTGAGAGCTCCTAAAGCCCCCAAAGCCCACTGTTGGATTGCCTAAGTAGGTCCTATGCTATAGCCTGACCACCATTTAGATGCCATGGAATGTTCCTGTTTAGCTCCTAAATTGAACTGGAATGGAGAATTATTTTACTCTGATTATTGGTTCTGACACTCCAGAATGTGATTTGAGGTCTTATTTTGAAGTTGTTTGAAGGAGAATCTGAGAGGTCAGGTGAATTTCTTTTTTTACACCATCATCTTTGATCCACCCTCCTTAACTATTTCCTTTCATAGTTAGCATTTTTATTTAAGGATAATCCTTATGTAACTTCTGATAACAGTAATGTGGTTCTGAATTTCCTGCTTTTTCCACAAACAGATTTGAAGCTTATTTGTGTTTATCACATCATTGAATATGATTGATGAATTTTAATGTATATTTTTATGGAGGACTTTTTGGTTGTATCATTAAAGAATTTTTGGAATTATCTCTTTCACAGGTTCTATCTGAAGATGACCCATTTTTAGTTAAATAAATCTATTGGAATCTATCTGTTGTTATCCTTGATGTTACTTGGTTAAGTAATATCTACTACTTTGAAGATTATTTATATATGCATTTGATATCTTTATCATGTGTTTTATGAATGTCTGTGAATCTTCCTTTTTGGCATGGAAATCTTAATCTTCTATATCTACCTTAGAATAATGACTCTTGTTTTTAATTAAAATTTTATGGATTTTTGTGATGCTTAAAAATCTTATATATTCTGTTTTAAAATTCAGAAAACATATATTGTTTAGTATTTCATAGACATTGTTTTGAATATGTGCTCATCATTTAGCTTTGATTTTGATGCACCAGTATATTTTCTAAACTATTGACTCTTAGCTTTCTCCTTCATAAATTTATGCTCAGTGTGTCTTGTTGGAGGACACTATAACTATTTCCCTCATCAATTGTACCTATGTGACCTCTGGATTTAAGCTCAAGCCTTTCAAATAAATTTAAATTTACTTGAGTTTAAATTAAAACATTCTTAGACAATTGGAAATATTATGTCACAAAATAAAGGAATTCTTTAATGCATTTTCAGTGGAGCCATGTAACTGTCTTCCATATATACACAGTGAATTTACATTATACATTGATAGTGTACATTGAAAGAGTAAGGTATTTTGATTAGATCTCTTTTCCTTTAAACTTGGAAGCTTTAATTAAATATATTTGAGAGATAAAAATGAATTTAAGGCTAGGTAGACCAAAAATAAGCTTAATGAGTTTTCCTGAACAAATGCTATTTTAAAATTATTTGCTTTTGATGATATTGTATTGGAGGCATGTTTTAAATGGAGAAAATTTTCTACAAAAATATCTTCTGTATGTTTAATTTTTTATATATACAGTATAAAAGTTATGAGATTAAAACAGAGTTAAAAGGTTTTATTTAATCATACTTTGCCTGTTTTAGTAGTCAATATAATGAATAAGCAAATATTTTTTACAAGATGGGTCATAGTAGTTCTGACTCATTTATATTTATCTTCCCCCCCCCTTTTTGGTACTACAATAGGAAGGAAGTCCACTAATCCTATTATTTCCCCTGGTAAATTGTAAATTCATCATCATCATCATTATCAGTCATCATCATCATCACCACCATCAGCATCTTGTTCTTGTTCTTCCTTTTCTTTACGTCTTTGTCCCTTTTTAATGGTGTTGTTTCTTACATTTTTCAAGAGGACCAGTGAATCACAGAGTGATGTCTTGACTCATGCATGAATTGGATTCAAGTGAATCAGAGTTCCATAAAGTCATCAGTCTCACTCTCTCTTTTAGAAGCTCAAAGACAAGACAAAAGTTAGGATGACTGATGATGGACCAGGATGCAGTAGATAATCTTGCATCTTTGATGTTAACCAGGCTCTAAATACTCCACAGTGCTTTTACTTCAGCTGCCTTCATGGCAATTGGAATAAATTGTTCTCATCAATTTATTTCACTGCAGGGTATTTTCACATGTGTGGGATTGACACCTACTCTCTAACCCTAACTCATCAATGGGTTTGTGGCCTGATGGTTACCCTTAACCTAGTTTATCCTATCTGCTGATTTGGTTTATGGGTTGAGACCACTATGTATTCTTCAGCTTTGTGAAGTCACTGGGGATTGTTGAATACCAGGTGGACACAAAGGAAGATGAGTAGCCCCAAAAAGAATTCATCAAACAAGGTACATATCTCCTTGAACAACTACATCCTTTTTATCATTATTATAATTACCTTATTGAAAAGAAAATTGGAAACGAGGGAATTTCTTCAGAAATGATCTATGGAAGATGCTAAACTGATGGTGACCAATTGAAACCCTAAATTCCCAAAGGTATAATTCCCATATTTGAGGCTTTCAGAAGTTTCTTGCAAATCATAATGTGCTATCTTAATATTATTACTAAATAATATTCAAGTTCTTTAAGATTTTCAAAGCATTGTGTGTACTTATTCCCATTTGATCCTCACAACAATAATGCATGCAAACACTTCAGCTATTTATCCCTACTTCACAGAGAAGAAACTCAAATTCAGTACCCAGCATTATACAACTAGTAAGTGTTAAAAGCGGCATTTGAACAAACATCTTTCCTTATTCCAAGATCAGCACTATTTACTTTTCTGCCTCTTATTTATTTAGTTTGGGTCAAGTAGACCTCATTTTCAGCAATTCCTAAAAGGATAAGGTTGACAAATTACAATCTCAAAGTTAAAATATTCTTCACTTACTCAATGACCTAATGTCTTCTTCCTATGATTCAACATCTAAAATAAGGAAAGTGGCTGAGCAATTTCCCCTTGTTGATTTCCCCCAATAATGTAGTCTTAAGTTTAATACTTGTTTATCTTTTGTTCTGCAGAATTGCTAGCTACATAGGAAATCCTCATCATCTATTGCTCATCAAACTTTTTCTTCTTTATCCCTTGACACTGTCCCCTTCCATTCAATCAGCCTAAGATGGGAGGAATTAATTACTTTGCAGGAGGGTCTTAAGACCTGTGTATTAAGAAATTCCTTTTCTTATTTTATTTTCTCTGAAAGGAGTTACCAGGCTAGAATTGATTCTCATAACAAGGCAAATAATTTTTTTTGTTAAAGTTATACTTCTAATTAGGCAACTACATGGCACAGTGAATAGAGTGTTGGGTCTTCTTCCTTCTCCCACTGAGAAGACACCTGTGAAGTTATCCAAAACATTTTCATAAAAGCCATATTGTGAAAGAAAACATAAATTCCCTCCTACACAAAAAATTCCTCAGGAAAAATAAAGTTTAAAAAGGATGTTTCTGTATGCATTCAGACACAACCAGTTGTTTCTCTAGTTAGTATTTTTCCCCATAAGTCCTTCAGCATTGTCTTGGATCATCATTTTGTTGAGAATAGCAAAGTCATTCACAACTGAATGACTTTGGCCCACTGTTGCTGTTACTTGTACTCTGCTAGAGTCCTTGGAAGTCTTTTCAGATTTTCTTGAGAGCATCCTGCTCATTATTTCTTTTTTATGTCATCACAATTAAATCAAATTGTACCTATCCCTTTTAAGTATAAGCCTAACAAAGATACAGTTCTCAGGAATTATACATATCATCTTCTCATATAGTGATATAAACATTTTACCTTTGAAATCACAGGCTTTCCCCCCCTTTTTACCTTTTTATGCTTCTCTTGAATTCTGTATTTGAAGATCAGATTTTCTGTTCAGGTCTGGTTTTTTCATCAAAAATAATTGAAAATCTCTTATTTCATTGAATGTCCATCTTTCTTTTCCCCTGGAAGATAATGCTTAGTTCTGGGGACTAGTTGATTCCTTGTTTCAGTCCAAGCTCCTTTGCTCTCTGGAGTATTGGATTTCAAGCTCTTTAATCCTTTAAAGTGAAAGCTGCTAGGTTGTGGGTAATCCTGATTGTGATTCCTGGGGATTTGATTTGTTTCTTTCTGACTGCTTGCAGTATTTTCTCCTTGTTCTGATAATTCTGGAATTTAGCTGCAATATTCCTTGGACTTTTCATTTTTGGGTCTCATTCAGGGGGTGATTGGTGGATTCTTTTAATGTCTATTGGTTCTAAGTTCTAGATTCATTCTGGTTCTTGGATATCAGGAAAAATTTCCCTGATGATTTCTTGAAAGATATTATCCAGGATCTTTTTTTCATTGTGATTTCCAATCCAATAATTCTTAGATTGTCTCTTCTGGATCTGTTTTCCAGATCAGTTATTTTTCCAATCAGGTATTTTATGTTTTCTTCTATTTTTTCATTTTTTTTTAGCTTTGTTTGATTGATTCTTGATGTCTTATTGAGTCATTCACTTTCATTTGTCCAATTCCAATTTTTAGTGAACCATTTTCTTCAATTAGCTTTTTTTACCTCCTTTTGCATTTGGCCAATTAAACCTTTAAATTACTAGTTTTGTTCATTGGATTTTTTACATTTCTCCAATTCTGTCTTTTAGAGAGTTATTCTCTTTTTCCATTTCTCCAATTCTGTTTTTCAGGGAGTTGTTTTCTATTTCCATTTTGCCAAATCTATTTTTAAGGAGTTGTTCTCTTCAATTCCTGTGTTTTCTTTTTCAAACTTTCCTGCAAAGCTCTCATTTCATTTCTCCATTTTTTCCTTCTAACTTTCTTTTAAGGTCCTTTTTGAATTCTTCCATGAGAGTCTTATGAGTTGGAGACCAATTCATATCACCCTTTGAGCCTTCATCAGGGGGCGCTTTGCCTTTAGTGTCCTCAGGTTTTGAAGTTTGTTCTTCCTTGTCTCCATAATAATTATCTATAGTCAGAGTTCTTTTTGCTTTTTTTGCACATTTTTAATGGTTGAGGTCTGCTCTTGGGGCAAAGCCCTGAGCTTCCTTTATAGATGACAATGGCTTCATGCCTCCCTGGTGGCTGTGCTTGATGGGTGGCCAAGTTTTGCCTGTTATGCTGTGGTTCAGTGACTCATTCTTTGCCTTCTGTAGTTGCATTGAAGCTCTCACAGCTAATCTGCTGATCCACTGGATTCTGAACCAGGACAGAGTAGCCAATGCTGCTGAATTTTGACTAAGAGCCTCCTACTAAGTTCCTCACATGGGGCGTCTCCACTCTGGGCCTTCCTGCCCTACACCTGTACTGGGCCTCCTTGCCCCTTGCCTGATTGAGACAGACCTTTCCTAAAATTCTTCCAAGATATCTTCTGCTGGAAATTTATTACATTCCAAATTTTTGTGGATTCTGTCATTCCAAAATCTATTCAGAGGCTTGATCTAGTCTTGATTCTGAGGGAAGCCAGGAAGAACTCAGGCAAAGTCCAGTCTACTCTTTGCCATCTTGGCTCCACCCTCTAGATCCCACCTCATAATTTCTTATAGCATAATAATATTACATAATAATCATATAAATGATTTATTCAGCCATTCCCCACCTGATGGGCATCCTCTCAATTTACGATTCTTTGCCCTCTGAGAAGAGTTGAATATATATATATATATATAGGTTCTTTTCCCTTAAAAAAACCTTGGAAATCTCAGATTCAGAGAAAATAAAAAATGGTGAAGATACCTTTTGTCTCCCTCAGGCAGAGAAATGGGGAAAAAGAGAGACTAAACTTCAGAGCTCGCAACCATTCTCTCAAATGGAAAGTCAGTCTTCTCTTTCTCATATTGCCTCTGAAATTAGAGACAGTGTTAGATAAGGGCTCAACTTATACCTCCACATTTAGCTCCCTAATATTGATTGTCCTGGCCCAGTTTCTGTTCCATCCATCTCTTTCTTTATTTTATTTATTTATTTTTTTATTAAAGCTTTTTATTTACAGAACATGAGTGATTTTTCTACATTGACCTTTGCAAAACTTTTTTTTTGTTCCAAGCTTTTCCCCTCTTTCCCCCACCCCCACCCCTAGATGACAGCCATCCATCTCTTTCTAGCAAAAAACATACACTACTGCCATATCCAATAACTTCTCAAGCTGTTAACAAACAATCCTGCATTTACTATATTCTCACTCTCCTTAGGCAATATTTGGATTAAAGCTCTTGATAACCTTATTGCCTCTGAATATTGCAAGACAAACATTGCCTACATATATTAAAAAATACTACACAACCAAATTCTACCCACTATTCCCTTTCTGTTAGGGTTTCTCTGAAAAGAATTAACAAATTTTGTCACATGTTGTTACAAGATCATAAGAAAAGTTCTTAAAATATTTTTGCTATATTCTTCCTCATTTAAAATTATAATTGTGAGGTATGCCTTTTCTTCCACTTATTATTTTTATGTTCATTATCCCATATAGTGTAGGAGATAGAAGATTTGACTGCGAGTTGAGATCTGGGCCCAAGATGTGGTCTCACTATTGCCTAGCTGTGTGACTTGGACAAGTAATGTCTCCTTTTTGGGCTATGATTTCTTCAGCTGTAAAGTAAAACTGATGAGATGTCTTTAGATTTTTCTGTATGCCTCATATCTTCTGTATATTGCGAAACAATTGAAGCAAACATCTCTTCTCTAAGGAGAAATCTTTCTGCTAATTTCAGCAATTTCCTCCCTTCTATGGAGCATACAGACAAGCTGCATTACCATGCTGACTTTTTGTATTAGCAAAAACAGGAAAAATCAAGTAATGGTTAAGTTTTATAAGTCTGCTACTTCTCAGTTCTAGATAGAGTTTTTTTTTAAACAAATTAGACTTCTTTTTACTACCTATAATTGATGACAGAATATCTGATGTTTGTCTAGCTCTCTATTGTCTTATTTCAAAAATGTAAAAGAGTTTGAAACTTTATTTTTACATTGTCTAGATTTTCCCATAAGCTACCTTCTTTTCCTTCCAGAAATCCAATCTTTATAACAAAGTTTTTTTTTTTTTAAAGCTCTAAAGCTAAAAACCTAGTATGTTGCATTAGGATGCTTTGCTGCACATTTTGGAAAAGAAAGCATTTTCTCCAATCCTTACTGACTCCCAGAAGTACCAAATGAAAAGTATCATATGCCAAAAAAAGAGTAATTATAGATGTCACTGTAAGCCTAAACAAGAAGCCTAACAAGGGAACAGTCTTGTGAATTAACAGCATATCTTCAAGATTGTTCATTACTTAATTAAATTTGCAAATCTGACCTCAGACACTGAACTAGTTGTGTGACCTTGAATGAGTGATTAAATTGTTTGCCTCAATTCCTTATCTGTCAAATGAGCTGGAGAAGAAAATAGTGAACCATTTCATATCTGCACCAAGACCCCAAAAGGAGTCACTAAGTGTCAGACATGATTGAAATGACTGAACAACTGCAACATCTTCGATTGAAAGTCTTTGGGTTAATGAAAAAACTCTGCTGATTTTATTCTATAGTGTTTTTTTTTAGTCTTGAATAGTGTATAATGTATTTGTTCTACTAATCAACTTTGTTCTTTAACCAGTCAAAAATCTTATTGATTCATTCTTTGTGGTATAGTTTGAGATTTGTTTTCCTACATCTTTTTCTTCAACTTCTTTTCATTATTTATCTTTCTTCTTTTACTTGTCCAGATGAATTCTGCCATTGAAGTAACCCTTTGATAGTTTGATGACATTAAATAAATTAAAAGATACAATTCACACATGAACAATTAATATTTCTCCAATTCTTTGTACCCCTGTATATTTTTCTTACGGGTGTTTTGTAGTTCCTGCTTATAGAGAAAGGAATTAGATAAACTCACAATTATTTTTATCAATTTTGTAATTTTTTAAATGAAGTTTTCTTTCTGTCTCTCTGTCCTAAAATTTTTCATAATTTAGAGTAAGGTTGATCATTTATGGGATTCATTTTATATCCTGGTACATTGCTGGAATTATTATTATAACTAATTCTTAGATGAATTTTTTGATTCTTTAAATATGCCACTGCATTATTTGCAAAGCAATAATTTTACTTCTTCTGTCTTTTACTAATTATCAATTTTCTGTTTCCGTCCTTATTGCTAAAGCTAGTTATTTCCAACACTATATTAAAGAATAGTGATATAAGTTTCTAGTTTATGTCCATATTACATATGATCATACTTCCTGGTCTTAAGTAGTGATTATTTGCCAAGTTAAATAAAAGTATATTTATTAATGTTTTCTTGTGGTTTAAATAACCACATTGTATTTTGTTAAAATATTTTATTCATTGATTAACATAATCTTATAATGTTATCTTTTATACTTATAGTTTTCTTAATGTTAAACTAACCTTTATTTCTGGTGATAGTATACAATTTTTTTTTATAAGAAAGACTGCAGTCTTTCTTTGTTGCTAAATGTTGCTTAATTTTTAGTTTTAATGTTAATTAAAGCTATTTGTCTATTCAGTTCTCTTTTTTTCTGTTTTGACTCTTCCTGATTTGAATTATAGGAGCAATTTAAATTATAAGATCCCTTCTTTCTCTATTTTAAAAAATATTTTGTATAATATTAGAATTAATTGTTCTTTTAATGTTTCATAGAATTCAATTGTAAATCCACCTAGTCCTGAAGATTTTTTCCCCCAAAATATTCAATTATGGCTCATTTACTTTTTTTCTGATATTGGGTTACCTAAATTCTCTATTTGTTATTGATATGAGCATTTTATATTTTAAAATTATTCATCCATTTCATTTCAATTTTCAGTTTTAAGAGATTTAGAACTAATAAAATTTCCCTCATTTCTTTTTGTTTTGGATTATTCTAATTTTTTTACTTTGATAGCTTAGTTTCCTTTTTTCTTTTTAAAAATTAAATTAAATATTGGTTGATTGGTTTGACTGCTCTTTATTCAGTGAGGTTTTTTATTTTCATTTTGATAAACTATTGTTTTTTTTTCAGATTTATAACAGAGGTTACATAAATGGCTAAAAAGTTTTCCTTAGGAACTGTGATGGAGTACATAGTAGAAGTTGCCTCACAATGTGTGGAGTATTACCATTATACTTTAATTAAAAAGCAAAATTGACTAATGCATGATATTTTAATGCCATCTTCATTTATGTATTCTTTTGTTAAAAAATCAAAACAAGTCATCCTGAGGGAATTTACAATTTGTCAGGGCTTGAGGGAGACTGGATGAAATATATATCTAAAGAAGTAAGTATAATATATGTGTGTGTGTGTGTGTGTGTGTGTTTGTGTGTAGTGTAATATAAACTTTCATGCATCCAAGTAGTGAACAGGGTAGAGGGTTTAACTTCTTTAAAACCTTAATGATCCTGGCTTTAGTATTATGCTAATGAACAGAGTATTATACTAGTGAGCAGAATATTTTCCTCTGAATAGCAATACGATATCTCAGTCTGTCTTGATGCCATGTTGATAGGAGCTTATAGACTTCTTATTTTTCTGTATATCCTTTGTAGAGCTCAGTTCAGGGTTGTAACCTCTGATTTCATACTTTCATTTATTTTCTCAAATATGTAGAAAAATCCTAGAGATGTTGGGCATAAAACATGGTTTAGTAGATAAATTTTTAGAATTAATGTTAGAAGAAAATAGGGGAAGCCCCTTGTGTAAATTTATAGGCTGGGTAGAAGATTGAATCTCTTAGGAAAAAAAAAAAGTTCTGTGATACTGTGTATAAATATGGACATTTCTGCTCCCTGGAGTCTGATCCCAGAGAGAGAGAATCTGCTGCGTCTTCTCTGTGTTTACAATAAATTCCATGAGAATATCACACCTAGAATAAATCCTTTATTTTCCTATCATCTGTTGATTATGGTAATACCTCAAGGCATTATTTCCTCCCCTAAAGCTGAAGCATTCCCAAGGTGAAAGCAGTCATACCTGTGATATTTTTAGCTCAAAATATCTCTTAATTTAGTCCAAAGTCTGGGTTTTGAGCTCTGATTCCCTCAAGTAGAAACAGGAGTAGAAGACACAGAATTTCTAATCATTCTTATTAAAGTAATTTCTCCTTCAGGACTAGAAGTTCAAATCAGTAAGACTAATACTGAAGTGTCTAGGAGGAGAAGGGTGAGTATGTGACAATTCATTTTTTCATTTTTAGTTCTATTTTGTCCTCCTTGCTTTGCCAGTCAGGAGATCTGAGGATTCTACAAAATATAATGTTCCTAACTCTCATCACTGACTCATATATGTCTTTTGGTATAGTCTAAGTGAGAGTGGGGAAGAGAACATACAAAAATAATGGACATCTTGGTACCATCAGTCACTTACACCCTTAAAACTCTATATTCAGGGAACTCTGGGCTAATAGGTAGTGTAGTAGAAAGAATCCTGGACTTTGAGTCAGAAAGACCTGAATTCACATCCAGCTTCAGATACTGACAAGCTATATAATCCTGAGCAATGTCACTTAGTCTCTCTTTCAGTTTTTTTTTCCTCAGCTAGAAACCTGAGATAATACTAACATAATAGGGTTATTATGAGATTCAAATGATATATTTGAAAAGAATTCAGTGCAGCACCTGACATATAATAGGTGCTATGTAAATGTTTGCCATTATTATTTTTATTATTGATAACATTCTTGGTAATATTTTAATGATGAATATAATCAACCTTAATGATAATAATTTGCCCATAAGCATTTGCATAACTCTCAGATTTATCTCTGAAATGAGGATAATAGTTAATGTATTTACCGGAAGTGACTAGAATACAGAGTGTTGTGGAGGGTGGGAGAACTTACTGGCATTTTTCTGATTTCTTTTTGCTTTGGGGTATGAGAAACTTCAACTGTTAATCTGTAGGTAAAATCAGGAATAGTTTTCTGCAATTGTTCAGCTCATGAAGACTGTTAGTCAGTGAAAATCCCTGGATATTTTGGTGATGATAAGAACAGAACCTGCATGGCATGGCAGTGATGCTTTCTAGAGACTTCTAGACTTACATCATTTTCATAATTGGGGAAGAAGGTTTGTTGAACTTTTTTTTTTGTTTCTAGTATGAGTTCTTTTCCTCTCCCCATAGATCCTCAAGAGGAAAATGGCTTTGAAAAATGCCTCTTCAGTCACTGAATTCATCCTTGCAGGCTTGACTGATCAATCTCAACTCCAGCTCCCCATGTTCTTCCTGTTTATGGGATCCTATGTGATTACTATAATGGGAAACTTGGGATTGATCCTTTTAATCAGGATGAATTCTCAGCTCCATACTCCTATGTATTATTTCATCTTCAATTTATCTTTCATAGATCTCTGCTACTCTTCTGTCTTTACTCCCAAAATGTTGATGAATTTTGTCCTAAAGAAGAACATCATCTCTTATTCAGGATGTATGGCTCAGCTCTATTTCTTCTGTTTTTTTGTTATCTCTGAAATCTACGTATTGACAATAATGGCTTATGATCGTTATGTTGCCATCTGTAATCCATTGCTGTATAATGTCATTATGTCCAATCAGGTATGTTCATGGTTAGTAAGTGGGGCATATGCAATGGGGTTTGCTGGTGCCATGGCCCACACTGGATGCATGCTGAGACTGTCCTTCTGTGATGGCAACATCATAAATCATTACATGTGTGATGTGCTCCCCCTCCTCCAGCTCTCCTGCACCAGCACCTAATGTCAATGAACTGGTAGTTTTCATTGTTGTGGGCACTAACATTGTAGTACCTAGTTTCACCATCTTTACATCTTATGCTCTTATTCTGTCCAGGATCCTGAGCATGAGCTCCACTGAAGGCAGGTCCAAAGCCTTCAGCACCTGCAGTTCCCACATAATTGTAATTACTCTTTTCTTTGGGTCAGCTTCATTCATGTACCTCAAGCCATTTTCATCAGGAGTTGTGGATCAGGGCAAAATATCTTCAATCTTTTACACAAATGTGGGGCCCATGCTAAACCCTCTCATTTATAGTTTGAGGAATAAAGATGTTCAGGCTGCCATGAAGAAAACTTTGAGAAGAAGGTTTTCCAGAACAGAAGCAGTATTTTCTTAATTAATTGCAATTATCTCAGGAAGTAATCTATCCAAATTCTTTTCTAACTATTCTCTTTTGGCCAGCCTTCTGCCAGCAAGATTTATTTCCTTTGGTTTGAAGACGCAGCAGAAATTGTGCTGGCTTTAGGGTAAGAGGAATATAATTTCAGTCATGGATATTTTTTCACTTGGCCAAGTCCTTTAACGTTTGTGGGTTTCAGATTTTCATTTGTTAAAATGGAGGTTTTTGAACTAGGAAACTTCTATTATCCTTTACAGCTATAAATCTTTGATCTGTGACCCTCTGTGAAAATTCAAATACCCCAAGGAATCATTCAGTAAATTATATCTTAACCTTTCATTCTTTTCTCAGTGTTACTTATCCGTAATTCATAAAAGGTTCCTGGGAAAAATAAAATGCCCACATAATGTTGGTATAACACAACTGCTTCACTACCACCCCCTCCAAGAAATTCAAGCATAATTTAACTTTTAGTTCTTTTTATGCTGCCATTTTCTTTTTTTCTCTTAAAATTTTCACAAAATGAAATAGCAACATAAAAGTATATTTTTTCTTAATATGAAAGTGTATGCTTTTAGACATAGCCACTTCTATTAAAAGATGAGACATTGTTTTCTGACTCCCATAATAGACATATTATGGGGCTAGTTTTGCTCAGAACAATAATTAAGCATTCCTAGTATAGTATGAATGGATGACAAATGGACAACTAAGAAATACCAATTTTGAGGAAACCCTTTTTAGTTTCTGGAAAAAATGTTAGTAAGTTATGACCATTTACCAGTTCCAATATGTGAGAAATTTGAGCAAGTTCATTTGACTTATAAACTTTTCCTGAGGGAAGTCAAATTGACTGAACCCTCATAATGCAAAAGGCATTTTATGTTTTTGTCTTATGTTCTTTAATATCTATAGGTACAGTGGATAGAATGCTGGTCCTAGAGTTAGAAGGATGTGAGTTTAAATCTTGCCTCAGACACTTAGTAGTTGTGTGATCCCGGACAAGTTACATAATCTTATTTGCCTCAGTTTCCTCATTTGTAATATGAAATGGAGAGAAGGATATGGCAAACACATCCAGTCCCTTTACCAAGAAAATCCCAAATGAAATCATTGACATTTGGACATGACTGTAGTGACTCAACAACATTACATTTATTATCAGAAGCTGATTGAAAGGATGGAAGAGATAAAGGGATGAAAATATGTTTGGCATTTAAGACTCTCTACAACATGGCCCCTTTCTACCATTCCAATTTACTTACATATTACTCCTCTCCTCACATCCTGAATTAACCATAATGATCTATTTATTTGTCCTCCCAACATAGCATTCCATCTTCCTCTGGATGATTTGTACTGGCTATCTAATACTTGGAGTACAATCTGTTCCCAACCCAAACTCTTAGAATCTTTAATTTTCTTCACTTCATTCTGTGTCACTTTTTCATGAAACCATTCCTAATTTTCAAAGCAATTTGTACCTTTTCTCCCAAAACATCTTGCATTTTTGTATTTTGCATATATGCTGTATATCAAGATATACTTGGACCATTTTTTATTTATATAGAAATGTTTTTCATCAAAACTGCCTTGTTAGATAATTTCTTTAATCTTGTATAACTTATCCTGAGTGTAAATAGTCTATTTGAATTCTTTTATTTGTTCAATAAATGAGATAAAGAAAAATTCAATTTTCCAGCAAGCATTTTATTTTTTTTCAATCCTTACTCCACCTATCATAGATAGTTCCCTCAGAATATAGTTTCCTTTTTTAATAGCTCAAACTTTCTTCATAAAATTTTCTTTATAAAAGAACCTTATTTCTTTGTGCATTATCCATAAATTCCCTATGGATCTTCAAAAAGTTAAATCCACAAATTTTCCCTGCTTTTATTAGAAAGTAATTTGCAAACACACTCCAAATTACCAGTGAAACTTCCCTTTCTGCAACATTTCATTTGGCTCTTAAAGATCTGTAACAATATCTGTAGTCTCTGTAAGAAAACCTAGAGATAATAACATATTAACATGTCAATATATATGTATACATGCATATATATATAATGAATATTTGGAGAGGCACGTTTAATATTTTTTATTGCAGTCATGCAAGAACAAAAAGTTTGGAGAGAACTATAGTCTAAAACATGGGACCATAGTTTTAGAACTGAAAGGTATTTTAGATTCCATCTATTCAAACACTATCATTTAAAAGAGGTTAAGTACTTTCCCAGGGTAACAAAGATAGTAAGAAGAGTCTTATTTGAAGAGTTGAATATTGTCACAGGAGCAATATAGACTTCCAGTTTTTTTCATTGTTGTTTTTGCAAAGGAGTATGGTGTAAGTTGATATAGTAAGTTGATATTTCATCTCAAATCTTATCTGAGATATCTTATTACCAACTGATATTGGCAAACACCTTTTCACAGCCAAAGTTTCCTTATTATTAAAAATAGGGATAATGCCACTACTTTAAAAAGCTGTCATGAGACTGAAGTAATAAAATATAAGAAAAATGTTTGATGAACATTAAATCTCTATAAATACCAATTATTCTTTGTCTATTTGTATATTAATTTTCTTTCCATCTTTTTCAATAGGGATCAAATAAAAGCAGCATTGAGACAATTTATTATCCTGTTACATCTTTATATTTAACGTTCACTTACTTTGGCAGTATACTTTCCAAAAATGTCCACATTGATGAGGTTGATACACTGTCAGAGGTAGCTCAGCGTTTGGGAGGCTCAGAAGGAAAGTGTGGGGCAGTCAGGTATTAGACTGACTATCAAACTGAATGAAGGTCTACAGAAGTGTTGTGCTGACCTTATTGTTGTATGCCTGTGAAACCTAGACAGTCTACCAAAGCCATGCTCAGAAACTGACCTGCTTTCATTTAAATTGTCTTAAGAAGATTCTGATGATCACTTGGCAGGAAAAGGTACCAGACACTTAGGTCCTTTCTGGAACTAAGCTGCAAAATATTCCAACTGTTCTGCATAAATTTCAACTCCGTTGGCCTGGCCACATGGCTAGAATGCCAAATGTGTGCTTGCCAATAAGATTATTTTATGGAGAACTCACAGAGGGCAAGTGCTCACAAGGTGGTCAGAAAAAACAATTACAAGGACACTGTCAAGGCCACTCTTAAAAATTTTGGAACTGATATTATGATATGGAGGACACTGTGAAAAGACTGCCCAGCCTAGTGTGCCCTTTCCAGAGAAGGTGCTATGCTCTAGGAGCAAAGTATAATTGAATTAGCTCAGGACAAAACTAATTAGTGTAAAGTTAGATAATCCTTCCCAAATGTTCATAGGAAGTATTACACAAGCTCAGAATGCTCTGCTACAGGTTAGACAGAAGTATTTTTGTCTAACTTGTAGCAGAGCATTCTGAGCTTGTGTTAGCCACAGTGGGACACACTAACTTGACTCTAACATAGTGATGTCATTTTGGTCTTCTTCCAGAACAAAGAACAGCATAGTAATTAATCTCATAGGTGTGAAGTGTACCTCATAGTGGGTTGAATTTGCATTTCTCTAATCAATAATGATTTAGAGAATTTTATCTTTGGATGAAAATATTTTGTTCATATCCTCTTGCCTTAAATTAATTATGGAATGACCTATATTCTTATAAACGACTCATTTCTCTAAATATTTGAGAAGTTAGACCTTTATTAGAAAAATGAGTTGTAAAATTTTATGCTTTTCCTCTAATTTTGTATGCATTGCTTTTGTTTGTGCTTTTTTTTAACTTAATGCAATCAAAATTATCCATTTTCCATTTCATAATGCTCTTTTTCTTTTCTCTGGTTATAAAATTTTTATATGTTAAATTTGATACATAAAACACTCCACTCTCCCCTAATTTCATTATAATATCATCTTTTATGTTTAAGACATTTATCCATTTTTCTTTATTTTAATCTAAGATATTTGTATCTTTTTTCTGCCAAACTCCTTTTGAGTTTTCACAGCAATTTTTGTCAACTGATGAATTTTTGTCTGGAATCTTGGATTTCTGTGCTTATTAAACATTATGTTACTATGGTTATTTATATCTATCATTCTATTTCTTAGTCATTAACACATTGTTTTGATGATTACCACTTCATAATATAGTTTGAGATCTGATATTGCTAGGCTATCTTCCTTTTTAAAATTGAATTCCTTTGATATTCTTGACCTTTTGTTGTTCCAGATGAATTGGATTATTTTTTAGGTCAATAAAATAATTTTTGATAGTTTGATTGTTACAGAACTTAATAAGTAAATAATTCTAAGAAATTATTATTTTTTATTGTACTGACTTGGCCTGCCCATGAATACCTAATATTTCTTCAATTGTTTAGATCTAATTTTTTGTGTAGAAAGTATTTTGTAATTGAATTCATATGGTTCTTAGGTTTTTCTTTGCAGATGGACTCCAAAGCATTTTATATTGTCAAAAATTATTTCAAATGAAATTTCTCTTTATATCTTTTCCTGCTGGACTTTGTTGGCAATGTATAGAAGTGCTGATGATTTGTGTGGGTTTATTTTATATCCTACAAATTTGCTGAATTTAATTATTTCAAATAGTTTTTTAGCTGATTCCCCAAGATACTCTAAATATACCACATATCACTTGTAGAATGACAGTTTTGTTTCAACATATAAATGGACCAGATTAATAGAAAAGGAAATATAATACCTAAATAACCCTATTTTAGAGAAAGAAATTGAATGTTATAAATCCCTTAGGAAATATTTTGCAGAACAGAAGCATTCACCAATGAATTCTATGAAACAGTTAAAGAACAATTAATTGCAATATCAAAGCATATAAACTGTTTGGAAAAAGAGGCAAAGAAGGAGTCCTATCAAATTATTTTTACGACACAAATATGTTGCTGTTACCTAAAGAAAAAAGAGCAAAAACAAAAAAGCAAACCATAGACTAATTTCCCTAATGAATATTAATGCAAGTATCTTAAATAAAATAAAAATGCTGGCAATGTATCACAAAGATCATATACTATGACCAGGTGGGATTCTTATCATTAATGAAGGGCTGGTTCAATATTAGGAAGACTATCAACTAATTAGCCTTATCAATAACAAAAATATGATTATCTCACTAGATGTAGAAGAAAAGGTTTTGACAGTATACTACACTCAATCCTATTATTAAAAAAAAATGAAAACATAGGAATAAATGGAACTTTTCTTAAAACAATAAATTTATTTAAAATCCTCAGCAAACATTATAATTAAAATGGATAAGATAGAAGTCTTTCCAATAAAAATAGGGGTCAAGCAATGGAGTCCTAAGACAGGAGTCTGTTGAGACTAAGTTGGCTCAAGATGTTACACACACACACACACACACACACACTATTTATATAGATGTGTGTGTTTCTATACATATATCATGTCAGGTATCACTTTCTAATTTTTATGAGCATAAAATAACATAATCACATAAATAATTTCTATAGTATAAACAGACTTTTAAAATCTCCCTCACTATTTGTTTTATAAGAAGCAGAACAGGGGCAGCTAGGTGGCGTAGTGGATAGAGCACCAGCCCTGAAGTCAGGAGGACCTGAGTTCAAATCGGGTTTCAGACACTTCCTAGCTGTGTGACCCTGGGCAAGTCACTTAACCCCAATTGCCTCAAAAAAAAAAAAAAAAAAAGCAGAACAATGGGACTCATACTGATAAAATATATTTCACATTTCATAAAAAAATCATTTTTTATATTCAGCAAATTCTTTCACAGGATTGAAAAAATGTTACGATCTTGTTCAAACATATGGTCCCAATAAACTTGATAATTTTACAAATAAGAGTATTTTTTCAAGGTCTTTTTCTCTTTCTTTTTTATAAAGTAAAAAATTATCTTTCCCTTTCAAAATATATCCAGTTAAATACATAATAAATTTTAACATCATGACCATAGCCTCTAATAATTCAGTTAATAATTCCACAATGTCTGAATTAGAAGGAATGACAATTTTCCAATTGGTTCATTTTCTAAATTATCTATACTTCAATTGTATTCCAGATTATCACAACAATCTTTACTTCACTAATTTTTTCCTTTTAAAATTTAAAATACATTGTTGTTAAACAAAAACAAATGACTTTCTAATTACCTTTATTCCTAAATTACATATATCTAACGATGCCTACAAGATTATAAAACTTTGCATACTTTTTGATCCAAAAATAGGAAAAGAACTTATGTATCCAAATATTTTTAACACTCTTTTAGTGATGACAAAGAATTCAGAATTAAGGGAATGTCCATCAGCCAGTGAATGGCTGAACAAGTTGTTCTATATGATTATTAAAAATGTTATTGTGCTAGAATGTTCTCAGAAAAACCTAGAAAGACATATGAACTGATGTAAAGTTGAAATGAACAGAACCAGGAGGACACAGTAATAGCAGTATTGTATGGAGATAAAATGAGAACAATTTAGTTATCCTCAGCAATCCAATAGTTCAAGATAATTCTGAAGAACTTAATATGTTAAATGCTATCCATTCCCAGAGAAAGAACTTAAGGAGTCTGAATGAAGATTGAAGCATGCCCTTTAAAACTTTATTTTTCTTTTTGGTCTGTGTTTTCTTCTACAACATGACTAATATAGAATTATATTTTGCATGATTACACCTATATCAAATTACTTGTCTTCTGAAAAAGAGGATAGGGGAATTAAAAATTTAAAAAAAACCCATTTTTGTATATATATATATATATATATATATATATATATATATATATATGGGAAAAATAAAATATTTTTAAAATTTAATATCCTGGACAAAATATTTATCACAGGAAAAGAATAATTATCTAGTTGAAGGATTTGTAAATTATTTTAAATAGAAAAATAACTCCATTTTCAATTAATTTTGGCATTCAAAAATCACTAGTGTTTTATTCTTTGTCTCCACTAAATCAAGAATGTCATTTTATATCACTCACTAAATTGAGCTTTACATTCACATGGTATCAGTGCAAATGGTCTCCAACTTTTTTTAGCTTTTGGAAATGCTTTTTCCTGTTATCACAATTTATTCAGACTTTCTTTTTCTCCTGTCCAATGTGACTAAAGTCCTGAGAACTTCAAAACTGCATCTCTCTTTCTACATTCTAATTCAACACTTCATTACCTTCACTATTTTCTCAATCCCTTGTTTCTTTATTTCTTCATCCTATTCTGTTCTATCTATAGAACTAATTTTCTTCCCCTTACTGAATCTTCCATTTGCCAGTTGGCACAAGTTTTCTTATATAATATCAATTAATTGCAAATCTTTTATTTTAGGGTTTTTAACTTAGTATATTGCAATTGCATAGTCTCTTCTGATTTCTTTTGGATATTATTTCTCATTCCCCAAATCAATAAAGTTCTGTGAAATCATTCATAGAAAAAATACAGTGGCAGTTAACAATCGGCTAAATTTTGTTTCTCATGTTTGCTAACATGCCAGAAAAGAAAAATTACAAATGGTGGAGGGAAGGGAAAATAGGACAGTGATGTGCTGTTGATACAGTTATGAACTAGTCCAACAGTTTTGGAGAACAATTTGAAACTTTGAGATCTGGTACAGCTAGGCCCCTTTCTTTTTCTCCTCTTCCCAGTTAATTCCCTAGATATTCTTGACCTTTTGTTCCTTCAGATGAATTTTGTTATTTTTGTTTTATAATGTGGTACTTTGGTAATTTAATTGACATTCCTCTGAATTAGTAAATAATTCCTATATTTTCAATTCTGTTATATTGATTTGGTTTTTCTATAAGCAATTCATCTTTCTCTAGGTGTTTGGATCTATTTTATTTGTAAAAGAGGTTTTGTAATTATGTTCATATAATTTCTACATGTGTCTTGGTGGATAAACTGCCAAGTATTTTGTAGTTGGCTCTTTTTATATCTCCTGCTCTTTTCTGTAATATCTAAAAATGCTGTTGATTTTTATGAATTTACTTTCTATCCTTCAACTTTATTGAAGTTGTTAATTGTTTAAATTTATCTTTTAGTTGAATAACTTGGATTCTCTAAGTAAACCTTATCTACAAAAGTAATGATTTAATTTCTGCCTTAAATTTTTTGAAATTTGAATTTTTATTTTTTCCTTAAATTATAAATCTAATAAAAAAAACCTCTCAACCATGAACAAATAAACAGATTGTGGAATAAAATAGCCAGTAAAGCCAAAATATTAAATTTTGTATTTATAGATAATGGCAAAAATATGTGGGTATATATGCATAAACACAATGCACATAAATACTAACAAAAATAACAAATACAGTTCATTTTCTCTGTGTCCCTTTTTGACTTCTGCTTTTTCTTTCTATATTTAAACTTTTTGCTGCTTTCCTTTTTTTAAATTAATTTTTTGGTTTGACCTGTACATCTTGGTCTTATCCAACATTTCCAGTTTTTTTTTACATGTTGCTACCTCCATTCATTCTTTGGTTCAGCCATATTGATTTCCTAAAAGTTCCTGCACATGACAGTTCACCTCTCATCTTCTTTGGCTGCTCCCCAATATCAGGAATTCCACAAGTATGAATCCCTTGTTTCCTTCAAGACTTAGCTTGAGCCACCTTTTAAACCTTCATCTTCCTATTAGTATAGAATTACTTTCTCTTTTGGGAAAGCAGCTCTATTAATAATGAATTCTAAATCTAATGGTTTATGTATTTTATTGTTTTTTTCTTCAAAAAGGTTGAATTTTATTATGAATTCTCTTTTTATTTTAATTTTATTAATCTAGTCCTTGATTTTCAAATTTCTATGATTGAGATAATTTTTTTGTTGTCTCTTTTTAGCTGTGTATACACGATTGATGAAATTTGTTCAGAGATGATAATTTTTCTCCAAGGAGTACTTTGCATCCCTCATATATTGGTATGTTGCTCATCGTCATCATTATCCTTAATGAGATTATCATTTTTGTGATTTGTTTTTTGACTTCACCAATTCTTTAAAATTAAGTTACTTGGTCTACATTTGATTTTTAATTGTTTTCCCAATGGTTCTTTATTTAATATACATTTTGGTCACAAATTATGTATTTATTATTGCTTCTTTTCTGGGAGTGAAAACAGAGATTACAATTCATACAAACTTTGGATCATATGAATAGATGAAGAAAAAATCTTTCAAAAAATCATTGCAGAGCAGCAATATATTCCTTATAGGAAGCAGAACTTAACTGCATGCAATAAAAAGAATCAAAACAGTTAATGGTACTGTGTAGACTATATCCATCTGGATTCTGGTCTGTAAAGTATGCAGTGACCTTGAATAATTTTGCTCAATATAATATCTTTTACTATTAAAGTCTGTGTAAGATGCTACTGCTGTAATATTCTGGTCAGGACTTGACAGACACAATTTATTAAGATAGAATTTATGTTTCATAACTGATTGCTCTTCTTACTGTACAGCTTACTGCTACATGGAGAGCCCTTAACTCATGTGTGTTTGTGAAGTCCTTACAAGTTCCCCCATATTTTTCCAAATCTGTTTGCTTCTTTCCTTCTCAGCAAATGATTTTCCAGTACATTTTGACTTCTCCTAAACCTCCTCTTCTCTCCAAAAGTACTATTAAAGTCCTCTCAAAATTATTACCCACTATCTTAACATTTTGTTCTTGCTAAGAGCAAACCATCTAGTAATGTCCTTGATATCTTTCTTCCATTCTTCTCTGATCTGAGATCTTACCCTTTTGATATTCCCTCTATTTTTAGTCTTCAGTATATTTGCTCTTTCACTGTTAATTACAAATTTGCAGAGATCTATTTTATCTATTAAAAACCTTCACTTGATTCTACAATTCTTTTAGGCTGTTGTCCTATCATTTTATACGTGTGGGTCCCTTTCCTTCCTTTAATATCTCTTTGGGATATAGGCACAGTAGAAACACTGCTGGATCAAAAGGTATGCACAGTTTAATTGTGCAAAATCTTTTGAATTTTAAGTAATTAAATTGCTCATTTTATCTTCCTAGATCCTCTCTAACCTCTAACCACAAATTCTTCCTCTATCTAGACATGCAAAGTATTAATTTCTCTTTGATCCTGTAATTTTCTGATAATATCTTTTTAAAGTCACATCTATCTAGAGCTTATCTATTTTAAAACATGAGGTATTGGATTTAAGCTGATTTCTGTCAAACTACTTTCCAGCTTTCCTGCAAGTTTTATTGTAAATCCTTATCCATTTACTTCAGGTCTTTGGACTTATCAAAAACCAGGCACTCTTTATTATATGCTATAATCTGTTTCAGTGATCAACCAGTTCAAAATCATATTGTTAATTACTGCTTTGTAGCACAGATTGAGATTTGGTTTGGCCAAATTTTTTTTTATACCTCCCTTTAATAATTTCCTTTGAAACTACTTACCTTTTGCTTCCATTGTAATCCTTTTGTAGTTTCAGTGGCATGACATTGAATAAAAGAAAAGAGAATAATCTGGCATAATTTGTTCATGAACAATAGCTACTTCTTCAGTTACTTGGTTCCTTATTAATTTTTGTCAAGAGTGTTTGTTGGAGCAGCTAAATGGTGCAGAGGATAGACACTAACCCTGAAGTCAGGAGGACCTGAATTCAAATGTGACCTCAGACACTTAACACTTCCTAGCTGTGTGATTCTGGACAAGTAATTTAACCCTAATTACCTCCACACACACACAAAAAAATGTTTGTTGTTTTTACATAGTTCTTGTATATAGAGGAGGGAGAAAGTAGACTCTCAATTATTTTATAAATTTTAAGTGGAATTTTTCTTTTTATCCCTTCCTGCTGAAATTCTTGGTAATACAAAAATTTTGATAATTTATATTGTATCCTAGTATTTTGTTAAAATTATTGCTATGATTAATTTTTTAGTTGACTCTCAGTGATACTCTCAATAAGCCATTATATTATTTACAAAAGTGATATTTTTTCTTTGCCTTTTGCTAATTCTCATTTTTTTCTTTTTTTAAAGGATAATTATTTCTGTATTAAAGAGTAGTGGTGAATAATGAACTTTTTTACTTTACACTGATCTTATTCTAAAAACCTCAAGTTTATCCCAGTGTTATATATAATTATAACTCTTGATGTTAGAAGTTACTTACCATATTAAGGAAAAATCCATTTATTATTATAGAAAGGAGGTGTTGCATTTTGTTAGAAATTTTTTCTTCATTAAACAATATAATATAATTTTGAGTTTTGTTATTATGAACATTTGTATTTGTTTTCCAAATGTTGAATCAGTCTTCATTTTGATATAAAGCCCTGTTTATGATTTTTCATATATTCATTATAGTCTTCCTTGTCACTTACATTTTGTTTAAATTTTTATATGTGTCCATTAAAGATATTGGTCTATTAAATTCTCTTTCTGTTTAAAGTATCCCCGTCTTAGGTATCATCACCATATTTAATCCATAGGGGCAGCTAAATTCTTTTTAGGACTAAGTGCCTTTCTCCATACTGTCTAATTCTGGTTAATTTGCTAAATTCTTGTATGGATTTAACTTGCCAACTAGTGGCTAACTCCAACCTCACAGAGTATTTCCTTACTTCTGGTAGGAAGTTCCCTTGGGGAACTTTTTTTCCTTGCTAACTATATGTTTTCCCAAATTTATTTCATATTTGCCACTCTTACTGCCTATTTTATCCCTTATGTTTGTCTTTAACCTTTTCCCCTCAATAAATCTGTCTTATGCAAAAAAAAAAATAAAATCATAGGAACAATTAGCTAGAATCCTCTTTTTTCCTATTTTGTAAAGAGTTTGTAGAAAATTTGAATTAATTATTCTTTGTAACTTTAATAGAACTCAATTGTAAATCCATCTTATCCTAAAGCTTTTTCTCCTGGTATTATTTCATAGCTCTTACTTGCATGAACTGATGCTTAGTGAAACGAGCAGAACCAGGAGATCATTATACACAGCAACAACAATATTATATGATGATCAATTCTGATGGACATGGTTCTCTTCAACAATGAAATGTTTCAAACCAGCCCCAATTGTTCAGTGAAGAAAGCCATATACACCCAGAAAGAGGGATGTGAAATGTGGACCACAACATATCATTTCCATGCTCTCTATTGATGTTTGTTTGCATTGGGTTTCCTTTCTCAGATATTTTTTGTTCATGTAGATACGATTGTTCTTGCACAGCAAGATAAGTATGGAAATATGTATACATATATTCGACTTGTTAAGTATTTTAATATAATTATCATGTAGTGGACTTCCTGCCATCTAGGGGAGGGGAGGGGACTAGGGGGGAAAATTTATAATGGAAAGCTTTGTAAGGATCAATGCTGAAGAACTACCCATATATATGTTATGCAAATAGAAAGCTTTAATAAAAAAAATTATGGCTCTTTCAATTTCTATTTTGGTTATTGGATTATTTAATTTTTCCTTCATTTCATTGATCTGAACATTTTATATTTTGGAGTTATTCATCCATTTTGTTTAAGTTTTCAGTTTTATTGGTAGATTGTTAAACCCAATAAATTCTAATAATTTCATTTTTTTTCCTTTTCATTTATTTTAATATCTTCCTTCTTTTTGATATTGGTAATTGAATTTTCTTATTTTTAAATATATTGATTTATCTCTTTATTTTTCAACACCTCTTAGTTATTTATTGAGTAAAGTTGTTTTGTTTCACTTTTGGTAATCTCTTTGATTTTTCAGAATTAGCTTTTGGTCTTTGATTGTGATTGAATAAATAGTTTTAAAAGATTTAGGGACCAAGATGGCATGTATATAAGAAAAAGTAGCATATTGCCATTCTACTTTTTAATCCCTTCCTTCATTTATGTATTCCTTTATTTATTAAACAAGCAATACAAGAGATATCATAAAGGAATTCACAATTATTTAAGGTTTGGTTGTGGATGGATGCAACTTATACTTGAAGAATTAAGTGTGTATGTGTGTATATGTAGGCACAATTAACAAACTTCCCTTCCTTCACCTCTCCTGCACCAGCACCTATGTTGATGAGCTAGTAGTTTTTGTTGTTGTGGGCATTAACCTCATAATACCTAGTGTCAGCATCTTTGCATCTTATGGTCTTATTCTGTCCAGTATCCTGAGCATTGTTCCACTGGAGGCAAGGCCAAAGCCTTCAGCATTTGTAGCTCCCACATAATTGCTGTTGCCCTTTTCTTTGGGTTAGGTTTATTCATGTATTTCAGCCAGTTTTGTCAGGGTCTGTTGACCAGGGCAAAGTAGCTTCAGTCTTTTACATAAATGTGGGACTTAAGCTAAATTCCTTCATTTATAGTTTGAGGAATAAAGATATTCAGTCTGCCATGAAGAAAACCTTGAAGAGAAGAATGTTTACAAGGACAACAGGATTTTCATAATTTGTTTTAACTCAAGGACCAAGATTTCTTTTTATTTTTCCTTGATTAATTGCAATTAACTCAGAAGGAATCCTTATCCAAATTCTTTTTTTTCCTGTTCTCTATTGCCCAACCTTCTGCCAGCAGGAGTTCTTTCAGTTTAAAGGTGAAGTGGAAAGTGTAAGAGTCTAGAGTAGGAGGGTTAGGATTTTAATCCTGATGTTCTTTCTCCATGTCCTTTGTGGGTTTCATCTTTTTAATTTGTAAAACGACTATGTGGCTTCTAAGATCCTTATAAATCTTGGATTTCTGACCCTTTGGGAAAATGTAAAAACCACCGTGGAATCATTCAACAAATTATATCTTAATCTTTTCTTCCTTGCCTATTGCTGATTAATGACTCAGGAAGGTAATGCATGAAGCTAGGCTTCTGGATAAATATTAATGTGTCCCAAGTTAAAGAGATATAAAACAACCCCTTCACTCTTCTAGCAAATCTATCATAATGGATATTACAGCCCTTTTTGGTATTGTACTTTTGTTACTTTTCTCCTCTCAAAATTTTTATAAAAATTGGATAGGTGTACAAAAGTATAATTTCTTCCTAACACCAAAATTCAAAGTATTTCCTGTCATATTCCCTGACCCAATCCTTTATGCATCAAGGCATAGCTCTCTATTGGATGTCAATACAGACGTTTTCTAACTCCCACAGTAAACATACAATAAGACTTATCTGGCTCAGAATGGTAATTAAATATCCTTAGTATCTTGTAAATAGAGGCTATTTACAATTAGAAAATGATGAGAAACGGATAACTAATGGATTCCAGTTTTAAGGGGGAAAGTTTTCATCATTTGAAAAAAAATTGCTAGTAGTAAATATTCTTATAACAATTATAGCATGTGAGAGATTAGAGCAAGTTGATACCTCTCCTAAGAGAAATTTCTGTTCCCTGGTCAAATTGATTGAACTCCTAGAATGGAAAAGATATTTTTAATTTTTTCCTTAACAGTTATTATCATAAGCTAATTGGAAGGATAGAAAGACACGAAGCTTTGAAAATATGTTTGCCATCTAGTCCAACATTTATTTTATAGAGAGCTAAATACTTGCCCAAGTTGACATAGATAGTAAGAAGAAGAATCTATATATGAAGAATTGAACATTTTTTGAGGACAGTTTAGAGTTTAGAGTACTTGTAGTTGAAAGGGAGTAAAACAAAGTATAAAAAAGTGCTGAGCTTTTATTTCAAATTTATTTCCATAGTGTATCTAGTAACTAATTGACATTGGCTGACTTCTCACAGCTTAAGTTTTCCATATCAACAAAACATAAATAATAGCACTAGTTGACAAAGTTGTCTTGAAAATCATTTGATAAAATATAAGAAAAAATGTTTGGCAAATCTTAAAGTGGTCTCTAAATGACAGTTATTATTTGCTATGTACCACTTTCTATTCTCCTATGTTTTTAATTTTCTGTATGAAACACTTACGTTTTTAAGATTTTCATTCAATGTGCCTTGGAGATTATATGGATTTGATAGAGTAATATTAATTTTTTTATGGATCAAAAACCACATCTAAGCAGTTCTAACAGTTCAGTCTCTGACAGTCATCCAGATCTGGAAATTTGTTAGTTATATTTTTCTGATTATTTGAGGTATTTATTTGTAGTGTGGGCATCTGTCATTTTTCAATACCCAAAATGTAATATATCTCTCATATCTAATTATAGCCACCAGGTCATATCTTGCTAGGTATTCTTTGTGTGCTAAAATTTTAAATCTTTCAATAATACATTTTACAGATTTCCCATTTCCTTTCTTTTTTTCAAAAGTTTTTATATTTTATTTTTCTTGATTATAAAGAGAAACAACATTCACTTTAAAAATTTAACCCTAAATTCTCTCTTTTCTTCTGTTCTCTCCTCCTTTAAGAAGACAAACAGTTTGATAGAGATATACATGTGCAGTCATGCAAAATATATTTCCATATTAGCCATGTTGTAAAAGAAAACACAGACAAAAAATCTCCAAGAAAACTAGAGTAACGAAAAGTGTACTCCAGTGTGCATTCAGACTCAATTAGTTCTTTCTTAAAAGATGGATAACATTTTTCATCATAAATGTCTTGATGGTATCTTGGATCATTGTATTGTTGAGAAAAGCTAAGCCACTCATAAAAGAATTATAAATTCTTTCCATATGCATAAATCTGAGTGGTAAATTATTCCATGCCCCTCTAACTTAGTTATGGTATCACTAATTATATCTCAACTTATGTCTCATTTATTCTTTTCTTTGCTTATTTTTACCCTTTCCCTCTTCAAAAGTTTCTTTTGTTTCTGATCTCTGCCTCCCTAAATTCATCCTCCCTTCTCCTGATCATTTATCCAATTACAACTTTTAATACAAATAAAAAACACAAAAGAAAAACTCATAAAATTCTTAATAATCACACCGAACACACACAGCTTTGCAAACATATATAGACAGACAAGAAGTCGCAACTTTTCTAAACAAAGAGTGCTAACATTAAACTTATAATCAGAACTTTGGATTTTGAGATGTAGGGGAGAGTCAGATCTCTACTTTCAGTCCTCCAGGAGAAGCTACTCCTTCTAGGTGAAAAATTTCATTGGAAAGTAATGAGGAAGAAAGGTTGCTCCCAAGAAGTTTAAAGGGGGGAGTGCCAGCCTATTTCCCTTGATTCTAGTATTGCCATAAAAAACTGTTGAGAGAAAAATTCAATAATGATAGACTGAGGCACATTTTCTCCTAACAATATAATAGTTTATCAGGTCACAAACCTATTGATAAAGGGTTTAATAGCTTGTCTTAATTTTTGCCAAAGCTCCCAAGATGAAGACTTCACTCATTTTTAAAGTTTAGAACAAATAACCGAGCAAAGTGGGTGATATTACAGGGTTAAGGATAATATGATTGGTTACATAGATGAGATTGAAAGTTAGAAATGAAGGACTGGCAACAGAAATACCTTTTTCCCTCTTGTGACTAAGAAAAGTTTTTTTTTCCAAGTCTATCTTCAAGTTTGGAAGATGGTGGATAGTGGATCAGACTTTTTTTTGTATAGCAAACCAGAAGTTCTTGAAGAATAGCTTGCTGGTGTAAAAATACTAGACTAGCCTCTTTTGTATTCCCCCCCAGCATTAACAGGACCTGAGTTCAAATGTGGATTCAAACACTTAACACTTCTTAGCTGTGTGACCTTGGGCAATTCTCTTAACCCCAATTGCCTCAGAAAAAAGAATAATATCATTCTGTGAGGAAAGAAGAGAACATTGGTAAGCAAGTGAACTGGATTTCTAAATTAAAGTCATTTCAGATTAGCTGTAAATTCAGAAACAAAGAGCAGTCACTTATACTGTTGCAGGACAAAATCAATTGTAAATATGATCAATAAAAATACACAGAATCAATGTAATATTCTAACCTTGTATTATGATTTGGAAAGAATTAATTTAATATTTTTGCTTTTTTGCATTTGGTTGTGAAGTTTATGCCTAATACATTGTAGATATTATATACAACTGTGTAAATATATTCTTTTCTATTTCCATTCAGTTTTCTCTAGAGGTCTATCATATAATTTTTAAATTAAAAAAAATTCTATTTATCTCCTTAACTTCTTTCCTGTTCATTTTTTTTCATTAAATAGATCAACTTTGCAGATGGGAAAGTTGAGGTCCCCCCAGGACTGCCTTTTTACCCTTTTAACTTTTATTTTTTCTTTAAGAATTTGATGCTATATATTCAGTGAATTTATATTTAGTATTGATATTATTTCATTGCCCATGGTATCTTTTATCAAAATGTAGTTTCTTTTATTATGTCCTTTAATTAGATCTATTTTTGCTTTTGTTTTGTCTGAGAACATGATGATATTTTCAATTGCTGCTGAAGCATGATTGATTCTGCTCAAGGCCCATCCTTTTTTTGAGTATGTCTCTGCTTCATGTGTTTCTTGTAAGCATCATATTATCAGACTCTGTTTTTTAATCAGACTCTGCGATCTGCTTCCATTTTATGGGTGAGGTCATCACATTCCAATTCACGGTTATAATTATGAACTGTTTTTTTTCCTCCTCTATCCTATTTCATCCTGTTTCTCTCTTCCACTCTGTCCCTCCTAAAAAGTGTATTTTTCTTTTGACAATCACCTCCTTCAATCTATCTTCTCTTCTATCAGTCCCTACTTTCTTTTATTTTGCTTTGTCTCCTACTTTCTTGTACGGCAAAACAATATCAATATCCAACTTTTTTAGCCAATTCTAATTAGAGAAAACATCAATTGTTGCTGTCACTGTCTGCTACCTTATATTCCTTTCCAATGTAAAAGTTCTTCCTTTCATGCCTCTCCCTTCCTCCTTGTCTTAATAAATCCTTCTTGTCTTAATGAATGTCTAATGAGATAATAAAATCTTAATTTTATTTTTGAATTCATCCCATCATACTCAACTCACACATCTTTGCTCTTTTAGATATAATCCTAACTCCTCTAGCTATGTTTTTATGTAGGAATAGAAATAATTTTATTTTATTGAATCCCTTATAGATTACTATTTGTTGTGTACTATAAACATTTTTCTCTAGAGTCCTGAAATTATGTGAAAACTAAATTTTCTATTCTGCTTTGATCTTTTAATTAGGAATGTTTGAAAGTCCTTTATTTCATCAAATATCCATTTTCCCTCTGCAGGATTATATTCAGCTTTTCTGGGTAGCTGATTGTTGGATGTAATTCTAACTCCTTTGCCCTCCAAATACAGTCAGTTGGATATCCTTTTGTTAATGAATGACTTACCCAATTCTAATTTTTTGAGGAATTAGTTTCTGCAGCAAATTTTTGTATGTCTTTTCCATTTGACCAGTTATACTTTTTAAGATATTCTTTTCTTTTTTTTTTTTTTTTTTTTTTAGCATTTAAACCCATTTACTGCACTGCTATCATAACATCAAAAGAAGTTTTTCCATAACTATATTTAGTATTTAGTACCATTTAAATTTCTTTGTTTGTTCATAGTCTCCCTCCTCTCCTCCCCCCAGCTAAATGACAGCATCAATTCTCTAAAAGTGGAGAAGTAAAGTGATATTTGAGACTGCCTGACTTAAATTTATCATACATTCTCAAACATCACTAATCCATTTTCACCAGTTGTATGTTTGTAGGCTAAAAACATGCTCTACCAATAAAGAGATATGTTTCCTCTGTCTGCCTGCTTGTAAAATACAGTTGAATTGTTCTACAAAATCTTGTAGTTAAGATGAAATTCCTAAGTGATAAAGTTAACTATTTTCTCCTAATTTAAACCAAGCATTAATTTGTCCTGGCAGAGTTAGTTCCATCACATTTTTTTTTTAAATTTTTATTTTATTTGCATAACATATGTGTGGGTAATTCTTCAACAATAACCCTTACATAGCTTTCCGTTACAAATTTTCCCCCCAACTCCCCACCCCTCCCCTAGATGGCAGGATATCCACTACATGTTAATTATGTTAAAATATTGGCAAATCGAATATATGTATACATATTTCCAAACTTATCATTGGTGTGCAAGAAAAATCTTATCTACACAAACGATATATCAGATAAAGGAAACACAATGTAAGCAAACATCAATCAAGGAGTATGAGAATGTTATGTTGTGGTCCACATTTCGCATAACTCTCTCTGGGTGTATATGGCTTTCTTCAGTGAACAATTGGAGGTGGTTTGAAACATATCATTGTTGAAGAGAGCCATGTCCATCAGAATTGATCGTCATATAGTACTGTTGTTGCCGTGTATAATGATCTCCTGGTTCTGCTCATTTCACTCAGCATCAGTTCATGTAAGTCTCTCCAGGCCTCTCTGAAATCATCCTGCTGGTCATTTCTTACAGAACAATAATATTCCATAACATTCATATACCATAATTTATTCAGCCATTCTCCAATTGAAGGGCAAGATATTCTTTTCTTTTGTGGATTTTTGTGCCTATCATCATTTGGCCAATTCCTGTTTTTAGGGGTGTTATTTTCTTTAATTTTTTTGTGTCTCCCTTTTCAAGGTGTTGATTCTATTTTCATAATTTTCTCACATCCTTCTCAATTATTCTACCACTCTTATTTGATTTTTAAAATTGTTTTTGAACTTTTCCAAAATTTATTTTTGGGCCTATGACCAATTTATATTTTTCTTTGATTCTTTTTGAATGTAACTGTTTTGCCTTTTTTGTATTTTTTCTGTTTTTATGAATTTATCTTTCCTATTATGATATTTAACTTTCTATGATCATGTTCTTTTTTGTTGTTATTTGCTCCCCCTTTCTCAGCAAATTTCTTGACTTTTAATTTTATGTTTAAGTTTGACCGAGTAATAAGACTGTATACTGTATAGAGCTCCATGCCTAGAATTAGGAAGACACAAATTCCTTTCAAATCTCTTGACACCTACTAGTTGTCAATAGATGACACTTACTAAGTGTGTGACCCTGGGCAAGTAATTTAAATTTATTTCCTTTAGTTTTCTCACAAATAAAATTAGCTGGAAATGGAAATGACAAACTACTCCAATACCTTTGCCAAGAAAGCCCCAAATAAAGTCATGAAGAATTAGGCACACATTTTCTTGTAGTCTTTGGACATAGAATGTTTAACTTTTTTATCTTCTTCTGACTGTGTGTTTTGCTCTTCCTTGTCACCATATTAACTTTCTGTGGTCATTTTTTTTTCTGTGCAGAACAGAACATAAGAAAAGACATGTGAGACATTAAATTTTAAGAAAACCTATATAATAGAAAGTATGTGTTGAGAGCTGTATATCTTTGCTTATTGTATATTTTCTTTTATTCTTTCCTTTGTACATCTTATTCTATTCTTTTTTCCCTCATTCCTCCTCCCCACATATTCCAAGGAGGCTACAATTAAACTCAGATATATTTATATACTCATTTATACATATGTATATACATGCAAAACCACATATAAATACATATCTATAATCATACACCTATACACATAACACATAATATATATGTTACATTTACATATATGTGAGGCTGTACTATATTTGTTTGTTCCCTTTCTCTGAAGGTGAATAACATATCTGACTTAGGGAAAAGCGAAGAAACTTCTGCTGACAAGGAATGCCAGCCCCAACAGAGTTGTCCAAATGTGGCCCTGGGAAAGAAGAAACCAGCATACTCCTGGTGAGTGCAGAATCAATGGGGAAGGAACAATGGTGGCTATAGGCCTTTGTAGGAAGATGGAAATCTTTATCTCAGGTTTCAGGTCTGAGGGAAGAACTGAAGGAGGACCTTCAGTACCCCAACCCAGAAGAAGAGGTAATTACACTAGCAAGCTTTTATTTAAAAATGAGAATGAGGAAAGAAGAAAGAACCCAATAATAGAAAGCTACTAAGAGAATAGAGAAGACTGAAGTTCAAAAGGCACCTCCCCTGCTCTGAACAAAAATATCAAATGGTCACCTGCCCAAAGCGAATTCATAGAACTCAAAAAGTCTCTAAAAATCAAATAAGAAATATTGAGAGAAAATTTTAAAATAAGAATAATACACGAAGAAAAGAATATTGAGAAAAGAAAGACAAATAGAAAAGCAGATCCAAACTCTTAAGGAAGAAAATAATTCTTTATAAATTAAAATTGGGCAAGGGGAAGCCAGCAAAGTTATGAGACCAAGAAATAGAAAAACAAAATAATAAGAATGAAAATTTAGAAGAAAATGTGAAACAACTCATAAAAACACTGATCTGGAGAACATATCAAAGGGAGAAAACCACAAGAGTAATGGAACAAACTGAAAGGCTACAAGCCAAAAAGGATCTTGAAACAATAATACAGAAATTAATTAAAGAAAATTTCCCTGAAATGTTAGAACAAGAAAGAAAATAGAAACAGGAAAAAAACCCCAAAGATCATTACCTGAAAGAGATCCTACTAGGGAAAACTACAAAAATACAAAGCCAACTTTCAAAATTACCAAGTTAAGAAGAAAACATGATAAACAACAAGAAAGACCAACTCGATACGAATAATTAGAATCATACAAGATGTAGCAGAGGCTACATTAAAAAACATAGGTCTTGGAACACTATATGACAAAGAATAAAAGAATTAGGATTTTGCCTGAAAATATCATACTCAGCAAAGTTAAGCATAATTCTGAATGAAAAAAAAATATTCAACGAATTGACAAGACTTTCAGGATTTTATTGCAAAAAGTAGACAATTTGACATATAGGAAACATAGGAGCTATTCACCAAAGATTCATTACAAGGGACATAATAAAGACAAAATATTTATGTTTTATACACTTAAATGTAAATCTTATGTCTAAGATTGTTATTAATAATTGAATACTTTGAAATAAAGACTAGGTTAGAGCTGAATATGTTGTAATTCTAAAAATACAAAACTGTGTAAGGAAAGGCAAAAAGAATGATTATATATATAATATATATATACATCTGGAAGGATATAAAAGTTTTCTAAATTCAGAAAGACATAAGAACACAAGGGGATTTGGAGGGGAGAGAGGATACGGAGGGAACACTACTTATCAGATATGGATTAAAGAGAGAAGAATGTATGCATTTAGAAGGGAATAAAAGTGTTTAAATTTATAAAGAAACAAGAGGGTAAGGGAAAGAAATAAGGGGGTTGTATACAACAATGTGTAAATTAATGGGAATGGGGTAAAATAGGAAAAACACATATATTTGGAAGACTAAAGTCTTAAATTCAGATGGAAATGTTAGGGCAGTGGCATGGGTGGGGGGAAAGTATAAGGGAAGGATCCTTGGAGAGGGAAGGTGAGGTAATAGAAGGGCAAAATAGTGGGCAGAAATAAAACAGAGGAGGCAGGAGGGAAAGGAAATGAGATACACACAAACATATTAATAAAGATCAGGAGTAGAATTTATTAGATTAAAAAAGGTAGGGGTATTAATTGTGATTTCAAAATTAAAACTAAAATAGATTAAAAGAGAAAAATTTGGAAAAGTATACTATATGTCAGTCATATTAATCAAAATTATTTTAGACTATTTAAAATAACTAAACACTATAAGGTTGGAATAGTGCTGTGGTGTGGGAAACGGAGAGTTGTTAGATATAGAAAAATCTGCAAAGACTTAGATTTATAGAAGATATTCTCCATCTGCAGAGAAACAGAGGACAAACAAGCATAGTATGGTCTTACATAGATGTAAACATGTATGATGGTAACTATTTATATGTTACATTTTTTTGCTGTCTCAAAAAGGGCTACTCTAAATACTTTTATACTTATGGACCATATTCTTCTTTTTTTGATTTTTTTTTCAGGGACTGCCTGGTACAGATATTGCTGGGTCCAAAAATATTCACAGTTTAGTATTATTTGTAAATTATTTCAAATTGTTTCTTAGAATTGTTAGTCTAATTCACAAGTTTACCATTAAGGCATAAGCATGTCAACTCTTTCATAGCTCTTTTATATTAGTCATTTTCCCATTTTGTCAACTTATCCAATCTGATAGATTAATTAGTGATATTTTCATTGGAATTTCCCTAATTCTTAATTGTTTGAAGCATTTGGCCATTGGTAGCATG
The DNA here is from genome assembly GCA_023553655.1 of Myrmecobius fasciatus. Classification (NCBI taxonomy): domain Eukaryota; kingdom Metazoa; phylum Chordata; class Mammalia; order Dasyuromorphia; family Myrmecobiidae; genus Myrmecobius; species Myrmecobius fasciatus. The sequence goes on from JAJPUD010000497.1 coordinate 389,124, forward strand.
AATTTTTTGAAGTACTTATCCTTTGCTTTTATCAATTGTGGGTTGTTTCTCAGTCTTATAAATTTGAACCAATTCTTTATATATTTTGGAAATTTAGATCTCTATTGCAACTCCTTACTGCAATTTTTTCCTTTAACTATTTATATTACAATATTTGCTTCACAGGTATTATTTGCGTGAATCTTCTGATTTTTTATTTTTTAAATTTTATTGCCCATTTTATCTTAGATCCTTTCTATCCTTTGATCACAAATTCTTCCTCTATCCATATATTCAAAATATTAATTTCTTCTTTGATCCTGTAATTTTCTGAAGAAGTTATCTTCGTAAGTCATTAATTTGGAGTTTATCTATTTTGTAACGTGAGGTATTGGATTCATATTTTCCAACTTGCTTTCTAGCTTTCCCAGAAGTTTTGTGGTAAAATCCTTACTTCTTTGGTTGCCATCTTTGGATTTATCAAAAGCTATGCTACTCTTTATTTTACTATTTGTTTCCTTCTATATAGTGAATAACTAAACTGTTCCACTGCTCAACTAGTCTAAAACATATTGATAATCGTTGTTGTTTAGAATAAGATGTGGTTTGGCCAAATTATTTTTATAATCCCCTTTTATGATTTCCTTTGAAATTATTTATCTTTTTCTTCCCCTGATGACTTTTGTTATTGAGGTAATCTTTGGTAGTTTCATTAATATGACTCAATAAAAGAGGGAATAATATGGCATAACTTACTCATGAACAAGGAATACTTCTTCAGTTGTTTGGACCCCTATTTATTTCTGTCAAGAGTATTGTATTAATATAGTTCTTATTTATAGAGGAGGGAGAAAAAAAGATTCCCAATTATTTTATAAATTCTGTATTCATTTTAATTGAAATTTTTCTTTCTATCTTTTCCTGTTGAAATTTTTGGTAATTCAAACATTTTGATCATTTATTTTATATTCTTGTACTTTACTGAAATTATTGCTATAATAATTTTAATTGACCTTCAGTGATTCTCTTAATAAACCATTGTATCATCTGCAAGTTACTATTTTATATGCTTTTTGCTAATCATAACTTAATTTTCATTTTCTAGGGCTAATGCTATTATTTCTTAATAAAATGTAGTGGTGAATAATACTTTACACTGATATTGTTGTAAAAGTATCCAGTTTATTTTTATTTTAAATATAATTGTATCTCTTGATGTTAGGTAGAAATTACTTTTTATATTAAAGAAAAGTCAATTTATTACTATATTTTATTGTGCTTTAAAACAAAAAGCGGTTGCATGTTGTCAAAAGTGTTTTCTTCATTAAACAATATACTATAATTTTTTGTTATTATTATGATCTTTTATGTTTACAGTTTTCCTAATGTTGAAATAACCTTCATTTCTGGTATAAATCCCTGTTTATGATCTTCCCCATGCTGCTGTCACCTTCCTTGTCACTAACAGTTTATTTAAATTTTTATATCAGTATTCATTAAAGATATTGATCTACTAAATTCACTTTTTGTTTTGAATCTCCCTTATTTATGTACCGTGGCCATATTTGAATCATAGTAGCAATTAGGTAGGATCCTATTTTTCCTATTTTGTAAACAGTTTGTAGAAAATTTGAATTAATTATTCTTTAAATGTTTAATAGAATTCAATTGTAAATCCATCTTGTCCTGAAGCTTTTTTCATGTTAATTAATGGCTCATTCAATTTCTATTTTTGTTATTGGATTATTTAAATTTTCATAATTTCATTGATCCAAGCATTTTATATTTTAAAATTATTTATTCATTTTGTTTAAGTTTTCAGTTTCATTGACAGATACTTAGAACTAACAATTTCTAATAATTTCCTTTCCTTCCTTCCCTTTGCTTTGATATCTTCCTTTTTTTTGATGCTGGTAATTGAGTTTTCTTCTTTTTAAATATATTGATTTATCTATTTTCAATACCTCTTATTCATTTATTAATTTAATAAAGTTTGTTTCACTTTTGATAATCACTTCTTTAATTTTTCAGGATTTATTTTTGGCCTTTAATTGGTATTAAATAAGTACTTTTAAAAAGTTTTCTTTAGGGGCCATGATGGAATGTTCATAAGAAAAAGTAGTATTACAACATGGACAATACTGCCATCCTACTCTTCTCAAAGAGCCCCATTCTTTCATTCATGTATTCTTTATTTATTAAAAAAGGAAAACAAGACACATCATAAAGGAAATTACTAATTTGTTGGCACTTGCTGATGGATGGATGCAATAATTACTTGGATTTGG
>JAJPUD010000497.1:391490-429608 GCA_023553655.1 Myrmecobius fasciatus
AGAGAGAAAAAGAGAGAGAAAGGGAGGGAGGGGGGCTAATTAACATTAACTTCCATTTATGCAAAATGAGCATAAGAGAAGAAAGTCTAACATCTTGAATACTTCAATGAGTCTGGAATATATGTTCCTCTGCATAGAAATAGAACAATTTTCTCTAACTATCCTCATTCCATATTGAAAGAAACTTAGACTGCTATTGAGAGTTAAGCTCTGCTCTATTCTTTAAATCATGTAAAAAGTCTTGAGATAACAACAGTATAAGACATTGTTTAAGAGAGAAATTCTCAGATAGAATCAAGGTTAAAAAAAAAATTTGAGAAGCCAGTGAGTCTGAGAATCAACAATCCCTTGTGTGAAGTTAAGGGTTGAGCTGAGGATTGAATCCTTTGAGAGAAAAAAAAAATAAGTTCTGTGATAACAATAGGCTTTGTAATTCCTTCTCCCTGAAGTGTCTGTTCACAGAGTGAGAACTTATTGGTTGCTCCCTGATTCCAATTGGGTCCATGGAATTTTCACATCTAAAATAAAACCTTCAGTTTCCTATCACTTGTTGACTTGGGAGACACCTTTAGGCACTATTTCCTCCCCTGTAGATGAAGCAGACTTTCCAGGTGAAGTCACAGTAAGATTCTACAATTTTTATATCTCATTCAGAAGGTGAGGTGATTGCTTTAATTGCTTCAAAAAAGAGAACAATAGTGTCTGAGAAGGTGTATTTCTGATCATCCTTATCAGAATTATTTCTCCTTCAGGAGATCTTAAGTGTCCAGACAGAGGGATGATGAGTGCGAAACGTCACCTTTTTCAAAAATTTTTGCTACCATTTTCTCCTTCCTGGCTTGCCAACTTGGACATATGGGATTCTATAAAATACCACATTCCTGAACTTTGTCACTGGCTCACATATGGGGGTTTTGATAAAATGTAAGCAGGAGTGTGGAAGAGAATATTCAAAGATAATAGGGTAGTTCCCTACCTCATTAGGACTCCATATTCAGAAAAAAAAAAAAAAAAAAAAAAAAGGACTCTGGACCCAGGCTTCAGAAAACTACATGGCTCAATGGATAGGACCTATGGAATTGAAGTTAGAAACCTGAATTCAAATTTACTTCAGGAACAGTGTGACCCTGTGTGACCTTGGACAATGTCACTTAATTTGTTTGTCTCAGTTTCCTTAAGTATAAATTGAAATAATAATGGCATCTACTTCCCAGGGTTGTGAAATTCAAATGATATATGTGGAAGGGATTTAAGGCAGTACCTGAAACATAATAGGTGCTAATGTAAATGCTTGCCATTATTATTTTTTATTAAATAATATTATTGGTAATATTGCAAATAATAAAGATATGTTAGCTATAATACTCTGACTATAAGATTTTGCAGAACTCTTTAAGATACTACTTTATCACCTCTGAAATGAGGATGGTATTTATTCAAGGTGAATATCACAGAAGGAACTGGGGAGGAAGGGGAAAAACATTGTCATTTTCCTGTTTTTTTTTTTTTTTTTGCTTTGGAATGTGAGGAAATGAATTGTTACTCTTCAGGGAAACCTAGGAACATTTTTCATCAAGTTCATGGAGACTGTTACTCAACCAGTCAAAATCCCTCAATATTTTGGGGTTGATAACATGGCATGGAGATATAATGCTTTACAAAAAAAATTCATAATTGCTTTTTTTTCATAATTAGGGTAAAGAATTCATTTAGTTTTTTCTCCAACATAGTACAATTTTTCTCTTCTCCTCATAGATCCCTCAAGAGAAGCATGGCTTTGGAAAGTGCCTCTACAATCACTTAGTTCATCCTTGCAGGATTACCAGCTACCTCTATTCTTCCTGTTAATGGGGATGCATATTATCACTATAACAGGAAACTTGGGATTGGCCATTTTAATCAGGACGAATTCTCAGCTTTACACTCCTATGTATTATTTCCTCTTTAACTTATCTTTCATAGAACTCTGCTATTCCTCTGACTTTATTCCCAAAATGTTGATGAATTTTGTCCTAAAGCAAAACATCCTCTCTTACTCAGAATGTATAGCTCAGCTCTATTTCTTCTGCTTTTTTTTTTTGTTATCTCTGAATGCTATGTATTGACAATAATGACTTATGGTCGTTATATTACCATCTGTAATCCATTGCTGTATAATGTCAGTATGTCCAATCAGGTCTGCTCTTGGCTACTGAGTAGGGCATATGCAATGGGGTTTGTTGGTGTGATGGCCCATACTGGATGCATGCTGAGACTTTCCTTCTTTGATTCTCATCTCATAAACCATTACATGTGTGACATCATCCCCCTTTTCCAACTTTCTTGCACCAGCACTTATGCCAATGAGCTGGTAGTTTTCAGTGTTGTGGTCACTGACATCATAATACCTAGTGTCACCATCATTACCTCTTATGCTCTTATTCTGTCCAGTATCTTGAGCATCAGCTCTCCTGAAGGCAGGTCCAAAACCTTCAGCACCTGCAGGTCCCACATAATTGCTGTTGCTCTTTTCTTTGGGTCAGGTTCATTCAAGTACCTCAAGCCATCATCATCAGGGTCTATGAAGTAGGGTAAAGTAACTTCAGTCTTTTTTTTTTTTTGCTTTTTGCTGAGGCAATTGGGGTTAAGTGACTTGCCCAGGTCACACAGCTAGGGAATGTTAAGTGTCTGAGAACAGATTTGAACTCAGGTCGTCCTGACTTCAGGGCTGGTGCTCTATCTAACAAGCCACCTAGCTGCCCCAGCTTCAGTCTTTTACACAAATGTGGTGCCCATGCTAAACCCCCTCATTTATAGTTTGAGGAATAAAGATGTTCAGGCTGCTATAAGCAAAACCTTGAAAAGAATGTTTACAAGGACAGCAACAGGAGTTTCATAATTTGTTTTGAACTTAAGGACCAAAATTTCTTTTTTATTTTGCCTTGATTAATTACAATTAACTTAGGAAGGAATTATTTTCCAAATTCTTTTCATCCTGTACTCTATTGCCCAACCTTCTACCAGTTGGATTTAGTTCTTTCAGTTTAAAGATGAAGTGAAAAAAAATTTAGAGTTCTCCATGACCTTTGTGGATTTCATCTTTTTAATTTGTAAGTGGAGTATGTGGATTCTAAGATCCTTTATATTGTAAATCCTTGATCTGTAACCTTATGGGAAAATGCAAAAACCCCCATGGAATCATTCAACAAATCATATCTTAATCTTTCATTCTTTGCTGATTACTTATCAGTAATTTAGGAAGGAAATACATGAAGGTAGGCAACTAGGAAAATAATAATGTGTCCAAATTATGGAGATGCAAAACAACCCTATCATCCTTTTAGTAAATGTATCATAATTGACTTTATAGCTCCTTTTATATTATACCTTTGTTATTTTTCTGTCAAAATTGTTATAAAAATTTAATAGGTATACTAATGTATAATTTGTCTCTAATATCACAACCCCAAAGTAATTTCCTTTCACAATCCCTTATGCATAGCTGGAAGTTGGAAGTTGATACAGATGTTTTCTCACTACCACCATAGATATAAAATAGGCCTGATCTGGCTCAAGATAATAATTAAACATTCTCAGTACACTGCAAAAATTAGTAGTAAAAATTCTCATAACAGTTACAGCATGTGGAAAATTTGAGAAAGTTGATGTCTTGATAGGCATTCTATGAGTGTTAAAATCTAAAATGTTTCAATAATGCATTTCACAGACTTCACATTTCCTCTTTCAAAAGTTTTCATATTTTATATTTTTCTATTACCCATAATGATAATGAATATTTACTTTAAAAAGCTTAGCTCCAAATCCTCTCTTTATCTGTGTTTTCTCCTCCTTCCTTGAGAAGATAGCTTGATAGAGATTATACATGTGCAATCTTGCAAAATGTATTTCCACATTAACCAGGTTGTGAAAAAGAACAGACAAAAATCCCCAAGAAACATGGAGTAACAAAAAGTATATTTCAATGTTCATTCAGACTTCACCAGTTCTTTCTGTAAAGATGGATAATATTTTTCATCATAAATATTTTGGTAGTATCTTGTATCATTGTATTGCTGAGAATAATAAGCCATTCATAGTCCATCATCATACAATATTGTTACTTTGTACAATATTCTCTTAATTTTCAGAGATGATCCTGCTTGTCTTTTCTTATAGCACAATAGTATTCTATCAGAATCATATAGCACAACTTGTTCAGCCATTCCCCAGTCGATGGGCAACTTCCCAATTTCTAATTCTTTGTTTCCACATAGAGGATTAATAAAAAATTTTTGTACATATGTATCCTTTTGCTTTTTTTTGAATCTCTTTAAGATATAGCACTAATAGTGATAGCTTTTTGTCAAAGTGTATATAGTTTTATCGTCCTTTGGATATAGATTAAATCAGTTCACAATTCCACAAATAGTACATTAGTGTCCCAATTTGTCCACATAACCTTCAACATTCATTTTTCTTTTCTTCCATAAAAGTTAATCTGATAGATGTGAGGAGTACTTCAGAGTTGTTTTAATTTGCATTTCACTAATAGCAATTTAAAACATTTTTTGTTATGACTATAGATACCTTTGATATTTTCCTTCTGAAAATTGCTTGTTCATATCTTTTGACTTTTTATCAGTAGGGTAATGACATTTCCTTATAAATCTGACTTGGTTTTATATGTATTTATATATATATATTTTTAAATGAAACTTTTATGAGATAAATTTGCTCTGAAATATTACCCCCAGTTTTCTGCTTTCCTTTTAATCTTAGGTAGGTGCTTTTTTGAGGTACAAAAACTTTTCACTTCACCCATTTTATATCTTAGTTCTCTCTCTGTCTCTGTCTCTCCCTTTTTCTCTGTCTCTGTCTCTCTCTTTCCCTCCTCTTGTTAATAAATTCTTTCTATGTCCATAGATCTAACAGGTAAACTACTGAATACCATTATAAATTACTTATGATATCACTATTTATATATCAATTTATGTATGTCTCCTCCCCCCATCCATTTATCCCTCTTATCTTTCTTTTCACCTCATCTTTCCTCAAAAGTTTTCTTTGCTTCTGACCTCTGCTTCTCTAATTTTCCCTTCCCTTCTTTTGGTACCTCATCCCAATTGCAATTTTAATACAAATAATAAATACAAGACAAAAACAAATAGAATTATTCCTGTATTATCATTCTGAGCACAAATAATCATCCAAACAGAAAAGACAAAAAGTTGCACTATTTGAAACAAAAGCTCCTTCCCTTAAGCTCAGAATCAGAACTCTGGGATTTGAAAATTAAGGGACAGTTTGTTTTTGTTGTCTTTTTCTATTTTTATGAATTGATCTTTTCCTTAAGTTAATAACTTTCTATAGTCATGTGCTTTGCTATTTGCTTCCTTTTTTCTCAGTGCATTTCTTGAATTTTAATTTTGTTTTAAAGTTAGATTCTGAGTAGTAAAGGCTGTATAGTGGACTCTGGAATTAGGAAGACCTAAGGTTCAATCCAACCTCTGACATTTACTAGCTGTATGACCCTGATCAAATCACTTAACTTCATTTACTTTAGTTTTCTCATCCATAAAATGAGCTGGAAAGGGAAATGGAAATTACTCTAATATCTTTGCCAAGAAAACACCAAAAGGGGTCATTAAAGACTTAGACCCAATATAACAACAGCAACATAGAAAATTGGGCTTTAATGTGCCATTGCAGTTGGTCCTGTCCAAAACACCATTTTTTAATCCTGCTGTTTTAAGAGCTAGTTTTGTGTGTCTTCCAAGATACCTACATACAATAGCAAGTTGTTTATGTGGTCCTGCATGTGCAATATATAGTTAGTGCATGTGCAGTGTGCTATGGTTATATAAGGGTATTAGGATATATAAGGCTGAGAGAATTTTGAATAAACAAACTCCATGTTTGACCATCCACAGAGTCCCACTGCTTCACTCCTCTTCTAAGATCAAGGACTCAGCCTGGTACTGAGATCCTCAAGAGAGCTATTCTGGATATTACAGAGGACTTTTTGGTTCTATCATTAGAGAACTTTTGGAAATATCTCTTTCACAGGTTCTATCTGGAGATGACCCATTTTTAGTTACACTAATTCAATAAATCTATTGGAATATATCCATTATTATCCTTGATGTTATCTGGTTAAGTGATAACTACTACTTGGAAGATTATTTATGTATTTTTTTCATATCTTTTATCATGTGTTTTATGAATACCTGTGAATCTTCTGCCTTTTTGGCATGAAAATCTTAATCTTTCTATAACTTAGAATGATTCTTGTTTTTAATGAAAATTTTATGAATTTTTGTGATACTCGAAAAATCTTGTGCAGTAGTCTGTTTCAAAATTCAGAAAACATATATTCAGTTTAATATTTCATAGACATTTTTTGCTTTGAATATATGCTTTTCCTTTAGTTTTGATTTTTGTGTGTCAGTAAGTCTTTTAAACTATTGACTCATATCTTTCTCCTTCATATCTTTATGTTCAGGATATCTTGTTGGAGGACACTCTAACTAGTGCTCTCATGGATTGTACCTATGTGATTTCTAGATTCAAGCTCAACCCTTTCAAATCAAATGTGCTTTAGTTTAAATTACATTCTTAGACAACTGGAAACATTATGCCTCAAAGTAAAGGAGCTCCTTAATGTATTTTGGAGCCATACAATAATGTCTTCTATATATACACTGAGTCAATTTACATTATACATTGATATTGTACATTGAAAGAATAAGGTATTTTGGTTTATTCTCTTTCCTTTTAAATTTGGAAACTATATAAGTATTTAGGAGAGATTAAAATGAATTTAAGGCTAGGAAGAATCAATAAGCTTAATAAGTTTTACTGAACAAATGCTATTTTAAAATTATTGATTTTGATGTTATTGTATTGGAGGCTTGTTTTAAATGGAGAAAACTTTCTACAAAAATATTTTTGTATATATTTAATTTTGTATATATGCAGTATAAAAGTCATGAGTGTAAAACTGAGTTAAAAGGTTTTACTTGATCATACTTTGCCTGGTTTAGTAGTCAATATCATGAACAAGCAAATATTTTCTACAACATGGGTCAGAGTAGTTCTGAGTCATTCACATTTATCTTCCCCCCTTTTTGGTACAATAGGCAGGAGCTCCACTCATCCTATTATTCCCCCTGGCAAATTCATCATCATCATCATCTTGTTCTTCTTTTTCTTCAGCTTTTTGTCCTTATTTTTAATCATGGTATTGTTTGTCCCACATTTTTCAAGGGGACTAATGAATCACAGGGTGATGTCTTAACGTATAAATTGAATTTAAGTGAGACAAAGTCATCAGTCCCACACTCTCTTCCAGATTGATGATGGGCTAGGATGCAGTAGATGATCATGCATCTTTGATGTTTAATCAGGCCCTAAATATTCCACAATGCTTTTACTTCAGCCGCCTTCATGGCAATTGGAATAAATTGTTCTCATCCGTTTATTTCACTGCAGGATATTTTCAAACGTGTGGAATCAAAACACTCTCTAAGTAGTTGCTAATGGGTTTGCGTCCTGATGGTTACCCTTAATCTAGTTTAAACCATCTGTCAAGATGGTTTACTAGGTTAAGGCCACTGTGTATTCCACAGCTTTGTGAAACCACTGGGGATTATTGAAGACCAGGTGGACACAAAGGAAGATGAGCAGCCCTGAAAAGAGCTCAGCAAACAACATACATATCTCCTTGAACAACATCCCCTTTATCATTATTATAATTACCTTTTGAAAGGAAAATGAGAAATGAGGGAATTTCTTCAAAAACTAACCATGAAAGATGCCAAATTGATGAGTAACCAATTAAATCCCTAAATTCACAATGATATAGTTTTCATATTTGAGGCTTTCAAAGTTCCTTGAAAATCATAAGATACTATCTGAACATTATTAATAGGTAACATGCTTTATAACATAGTTTTAGGTCTGGCACAGCTAGGTTATCTTAATTAGCATTTTTTCATTAATTCTATTAAAATTATTGATATTTTTTCTTCCAGATGAATTTTGTTATTTTTTTTCTAGGTTGGTAAAATAGTTTCTTGGGAGTTTGATTGACATTGCACTAAATAAATAGATTACTTTAGGTAATATTGTCATCTTTATTATATTTGCTTTACCTATCCAAGAACACTTGGTATTTTTTCCAGTTGTTTGATCTGACTTTATTTGTATGGAAAGTGTTTTGTAGTTTTTCTCATATAATTCTTGACTTTCCCTTGGCAGAGCGATTCCTAAATATTTTATACTATTGACAGTTATTTTAAATGGATTTTCTATTTTCTTTGTATCTCTTGTTGGATTTTGTTACTGATGTATAAAAATGCTGATGGTTTATATGGATTTATTTTGTATCCTGCAACTTTGCTAAAGTTGTGAATTGTTTCTAGTAGTTTTTTAGGTGAGTTTCTAGGGTTCTCTAAGTATACTATCATATCATTTGCAAAGAGTGTTAATTTGGTTTCCTCATTACCTATTCCTATTCCTTTATTCTCTTTCTCTTGTCTTATTCCCAAAGCTAACATTTCTAATACAATATTAAATAGTAATGGTGATAGTGGGCAGCCCTGTTTCACTACTGATCTTATTGGTAATGGTTCTAATTTATTCCTATTACCTTTGATGCTTGCTGATGTTTTTAAATAGATGCTCCTGATGATTTTAAGGAAAAGTCCATTTATTCCTATACTCTCCAGTGTTTTTTAATAGAAATGAGTGTTGGATTTTATCAAATGCTTTTTCTGCATCTATTGAGAAAATCATGTGATTTTTGTTAGTTTGGTTATTGATATAGTTAATTATGCTAATAGTTTTCCTAATATTGAAACAGCCCTGTATTCCTGGTATAAATCCTATTTGGTCATGGTGTATTATCCTGGCGTTGATTTTTTGTAATCTTGTTGCTAATATTTTATCTAAGATTTTTGCATCAATATTCATTAGGGAAATTGGTCTATAATTTTCTTTCTCTGTTTTCATTCTACCTGATTTAGTTACCAGCACCATATCTGTGTCATAAAAGGATTTTGGTAGGAATCCTTCTTTCTCTATTTTTTCCTGTTTTTCCTTTTCTTTTTTTTTTGTTAAAGCTTTTTATTTACAAAACATATGCATAGGTAATTTTTCAACATTGACCCTTATAAAGCTTTCTGTTACAAATTTTCCCCTCCTTCTCCCCATCCCCTCCCCTAGTTGGCAGGAAGTCTAATACATGTTAATTATGTTAAAATATTCAAGAGATCGAATATGTATATACATATTTATACAGTTATCTTGCTGTAAAAAACCTGAGAAGGAAAACATAATGCAAGCAAACATCAATAGAGAGTGTGAAAATGCTATGTTGTGTTCCAGACTTAGATCCCACTGGCCTCTCCCTGGGTGTATATGGCTTTCTTCATCACTGAACAGCTGAAACTGGTTTGAAGCATCTCATTGTTGAAGAGAACCATGTCCATCAGAATAGATCACTGTATAGTCTTATTGTTGCCATGTACAATGATCTCCTGGTTCTGCTGATTTCACTCAGCCTCAGTTCATGCAAGTCTCTCTGACCTGACCAGCAGGTCATCAACGTGGGTCAAGCGAGCAGGACATAAGCCGGGGGAGCAGAGCTCGTAAGGCCGAATGGCCTGGGGAGACACAGAGGCCTGGGGACAGGATCGCAGAGAGGAAGGAGACAACTCTAGGTTATGGTAGATTATGTCTCGAGTTTATTGAGTTTGCACAGAGTATATATAGGCAGATGACCACAATGTAGTAACAGCACATTGAGCAAGAAGACAGATGGGGTGTGACACTCTGAAATGAGGGGTGGGGGTCAGGTGTCAAAGGTTAGGGGCTCCAAGGGTGGAGTAGAACAATGATATCTTGTAGTTTCCTGAGGCGGGTCGTTCTGCATGCTTATGCTGGAATATGCAGTGGTTGTTCTTAGATATTCAGATATTTGTGTCAGGGTGGGGAGGGGGAAGGTGAAAAGGGTTAAGGTTCAGTCTTTTGGCAAAGGGGGGAAAAGGGGAGAAGGTTAAAAGGGTCAAGGTTTTAAGGTTCAGTCTCTGGCATCTCTCCAGACCTCTCTGAAATCATCCTGCTGGTCATTTCTTACAGAACAATAATATTCCATGACATTCATATACCATAATTTATTTAGCCCTTCTCCAATTGATGGGCATCCATTCAGTTTCCAGTTTCTAGCCACTACAAAAAGGGCTGCCACAAACATCCTTGCACACATGGGTCCCTTTCCTTCCTTTAAGATCTCTTTGGGATATAAGCCCAGTAGAAACACTGCTGGGTCAAGGAGTATGCACAGTTTGATAACTCTTTGAGCATAGTTCAAAATTGTATAATGATGTTAATTCATTATCTATGGTACCCTTTAGCAAGATACAGTTTCCTTCCTTATCTCTTTTAATTAGATCAGTTTTTGCTTTAGCTTGATCTGAGCTCAGGATGGCTCCTCATGCTTTTTTTTTTAACTTCATCTGAAGCAAAATAGATTCTGCTCCAGCTTTTTACCTTCATTTTGTGTGTATCACTTTGCTTTAAATGTGTTTCTTCTAAAGAACATATTGTAGGATTTATTTATACTTTTCCTTACTATTTCTACCCTTTACCTTTTTGCCTTTTCCCCTCCCACTTTTCTATAAGGTGAGAGAAGTTTCTCTGTGAAGCCAAATATTTCTATTTTCTCTTTGAGCCAAATCTAATGAGAGTAAGATTCTCACAATGCTCATCCCCTCCCTTCTTTCCCTCGTTTATAATAGGTTTTCTTTGTCTCTTTGTGAGATGTAATTTCCCTCATTTTACCTCCACTTTCCCCTTTTTCCAGTACAATCCCCTTTGCACCTCTAGATTCTTTTTTATATTATAACAATGAAATCAAATTATACATGCACTTTCTATGTATACCCATAACAGAATTATGTTCTCAAGAGTTCTTTCCATTTTACTTTTTTATGCTTTTCTTGTTATATATTTGGAGGTCATTTTTTTTTTTTTGTTTAGTTCTGGTCTTTTCATTAGAAATAAATGGAATTCACCTGTTTCATTGAATGTCCATCTTCTTCCTTGAAAGAAATGCTCAGTTCAGTGGAGTAGTTTATTCTTATATCCCCAAGTAAGTATTTTACATTTCCCCCCTATTTTTCCTTTTTATTTTGGTTTTCCTTGATTGATTCTTGATGTCTCCTTGAGTCATTCATTTCCATTTATTCAATTCTGATTTTTAGAGAATTATTTTCTTTACTTTTTTTTTTTTAGTTTTTTTCTTGGATTTTTCCAATTGAATTTTTAAATGAGTTGCTTTATTCTATGGATTTTTTTTTTTTTTACAAATTCTTTTTTTTTTTTTTTTTTTTTTTTACAAATTCTGTTTTTTAAAGGTGTTATTTTCCTTTTCCATTTCACAAGTTTTGTTTTTCTGGGAATTTTCTTTTTTCCATTTTGTTAAATCTGTTTTTAATGAATTATATGCTTTTTTCCATTTCACTGTCTATATTTTAGTGAATTTTCTTCAATAATTTTTTTGTTGCCTTTTCCAAATGCTCTTTCAAAGTTTTCATTTCCTTTCCTCATTTTTCTTCTAGATATCTTGTAGGATATTTTAAAATTTGTTCTAGGAGAGCCTTGTGTGATGAAGGACAATTCTTATCACTCTTTGGTGCTTCATCTGGATATGATCTGCTTTTAGTCTCCTCAGGGTTTGAAATTTGTTCTTCTCTTTTACCATAAAAAACATCTATGGTCAGAGTTCTTTTTGCTTTTTAACTCATTTAAAAAAAAAGTTGAGATCTGCTTTTAGGGTGAGGGAGGTTGTTCAAGCTTCCTCTACAAGTGGCAGTGGCTGCACTGAATCTGTGCTGACTCATTCCTGGAGCTGGGTGGATATAGCCAGCTTCTGTGAGGGTCTGGTGTTTTGGCGTTCACTATTTACCTTTTGTGTTTGTGTTGGAAGTTTTATAACTTTTCTGCTAATCTACTGGCTTGCAATCAGGGCAGAGTAGTCAACACTGCTGTAGATTCCTCCCTGTAGATTGGTGGAGCCTGCACCACCTTGGGTGTGTACTGCCTGCACTGGCATCTGGGCTCAGCATGCTTGCATTTGGTCTGCCTGCCTCCCTCCCTGATGAAAACAGACCTTTTTCTGGTGATCTTCGAAATTATCTTCTGCTGTTAATTTGTTACACTCCCAATATTTGTGAGTTATGCCAATCCAGAACTAATTCAGAGGTTGGATTTGGTAATTTGAGAGTCATGAAAGAAGGTCAGAAAGAAATGTGTGTTTTCTCTGCCATTTTGGCTCAAAGTTTATTTTGTTGGCTTTTTCATAAAACCAACTCTTAGTTTTATTTATTAATTCAATAGTTTTCTTACCTTCAACTTTATTAACTTCCCCTTTTATTTTCAGAATTTAAAATTTGGTTTTTAATTGAGTTTTTACTTTGTTCTTTTTCTAGCTTTTTTAGTTGTAAGCCCAATTAATTGATCTTCTCTTTCTTTATTTTATGCAGGTAAGCATCTATAGATATAAATTTTCCCCTTATAATTACTTTGGCTGCATCCCACAAATTCTGGTAGGTTGTCTCATTATTGTCATTCTCTTGGATGAAGTTGTTGATGGTGTCTATGATTAGTTGTTTCACCTTTTCATCCTTTAGATTATTTAATTTCCAATTAAATTTTTTTGGTCTATTTTCTGCTGGCCTTATATTGCATGTGATTTTTATTGCATCATGTTCTAAAAAGATTGATTTACTATTTCTGCTTTTCTGCATTTGATTTTGAGGATTTTTATGCCTAATGCATGGTCAATTTTTGCATAGGTTCCATGAACTGCTGAGAAAAAAGTAAACTCCTTTCTGTCTCCATTCACTTTTCTCCAAGGATCTATCATACCCAATTTTTCTAACTTTTTTGTTTACCTCCTTAACTTCTTTCTTATTTATTTGGTGGTTTGATTTATCTAATTCTGAGTTGAGATCCTGATCCCCCACTAGTATAATTTTGCTATTTCTTCTCGCATCTCTTTTATCTTCTCTAGGAATTTAGGTGCTATACTACTTAGTGCATATATGTTTAGTATTGCTTTTGCTTCATCATCTATGATACTCTTTAATTAAATATAGTTTCCTTCCTTATCTCTTTTAATTAGAGCTACCTTTGTTTCTACTTGATCTGAGATCAGGATAGTTGTACCTGCTTTTTTTATTTCACCTGAAGAATAATAGACTCTACTCCAGCCCTTTACCTTCACTCTGTATATATCACTCTGATTTAAATGTGTTTTTTTGTAAACAACATATCATAGGAGTCTGACTTTTAATCCAGTCTCTTATCTGCTTTCGTTTTATGAGAGCTCATCCCATTCACATTCACAGTTAAAATAACTAATTCTGTATTTTCTACCATCTTATTTACCTTAAGTTATGATTTTCTCTTTCCTTTCCCTCTTCCCTCCTACCTATTATTTTGCTTTTGATGACTACCTCCCTCAAACAGCCCCACCTTTAGAGCCCCTTTCCCTTTTTTACACCTTTCCCCTACTACTTCTGTTTTCCATTCTGTTAGCCTTCCCCTTTCTTTTCCCCTTTCCCCTTTTCCCACTTCCCTATAAGGTGAGACAAATTCCTCTGTGAAACTAAATATGTCTGATATTCTCTATTAGAGCCAAATCTGATGATAGTAAGATTCACACAATACTCATCCCCCTCCCTTCTTTCCCTCAATTATATAGTAGGTTTTATTTGCCTCTTTGTGAGATGTAATTTCCCTTATATTACCTCTTTTTTCCTCCTCTTCCAGTGTCATCCCTTTTCTACTTCTCATTTCTTTTTCATATTATCATAATAAAATCAAATTATACCAGCAACCTCTAAGTATACTCATGATAGAAATATAGTTCTGAAGAGTTCTTTCCTTTTTACCTTTATATGCTTCTTTTGAGTTCTGTGTTTGGAGGTCAATTTTTTTGTTCAGATCTAGTCTTTTCATTAGAAAAAGCGAAATTCATCTATATCATTAAATGCCCATCTTCTTCCCTGAAAGAAAATGCTCATTTTAGCTGGATAGATTATTCTTGGCTGTAATCCAAGTTCCTTTGGCTTTCGAAATATCAGACTCTAGGCCCTTTAATCGTTTAAGGTGGAAGCTGATAGATACTGGGTGAACCTAATTGTGGCTCCTCAGTATGTAAATTGTTTCTTTCTGGCTGCTTGCAATATCTTTTCTTTGCTGCAATAGTTCTGAAATTTAGCTACAATATTCCTTGGGGATTTAATTTTGGGATCTCTTTCAGGAGATGATTGGTAAATTCTTTTAATGGCTATTTTACCTTCTGATTTTAAGATACAAGGCCAATTTTCCTTTATGATTTCCTGTAAGATGTCTAGGTTCTTTTTCTCATCATAGCTTTCAAGAAGTCCAATAATTCTTAGATTGTCTCTCCTAGATCTATTTTCAAGATAACTTTCTTTTCCTAGAAGGTTTTTCATATTTTCTTCTATTTTTTTTTCATTTTTTTTGTTTTCATTTGACTGATTCTTGCAGTCTTATTGAGTCATTCACTTCCATTTGTTCAATTCTAATTTTTAGTGTATTATTTTCTTCAATTACCTTTTTTTTAGCTCCTTTTGTATCTGGCCAATTGAATTGTTTTGTACATTTCATTTTTTTCCATTTCATCAATTTTGTTTTTCAATGAGTTGATATCTTTCTCATATCTATTTTGTAAAGCATTATATGCTTTTTTCATTCCTCCTTTCAATGATCTTATCCCCGCATTTTCTTCTAACTCTCTTTTAAAATCCTTTATGCAATCTTCCAAGAAAGCCTTGTGAAATGGGGAACAGTTCATCTCTCCCTTCTGGGGCTTCATCTGGAGTTGCTTTGCCTTTAGGAACCTCAGGATTTGAGTTCTGTTCTTTTCTCTCTCCATAAAAGTTGTCTATGATGACAATTCTTTTTGTTTTTTTGTTCACCATTTTTTTTTTTTAAGATTTGAGGTCTGCTCTTAATGGGAAGGAGCAACAGTTGCTTTTGTTTGCTCCAGGGCAGTTCTGTTGATTGACTTCTTGTGCTGGGTAATCTTGGCTAGGTCTCATGTTCTTCCAGGGCTCAGTGGTCTACAATTTGCCTTTTGTAGTAAATCTGCCAAACTACCCGCTTGCAGCTGGGACAGAGTAACCTAAAAGGCTCACGGAAGATTTCCAGGTACATGGAAACTGCAACTCTATGACTCCCCACCCCAGGTCCTTTCCCCATCTCCCTGTGCTGAGTTCTGGGCTCGGCTGGCTGTCCCCCTCCCCATTTGAAGCAGACCTATTCTGAACTTCTTGCAAGGTATTTTCTTTTGGGAATGTGTTGTACTCCAAATATTTGTGGGTTCTTTGACTCCAAAACCAGTTTAGAGGCCTAATTTGCTGTTGGTTTGAGAGAAGGTCAGAGGAGATCACAGAAAGTTTTGTCTGCTCTCCACCATCTTGTCACAAAAATTATTATGATAATATGAAAAAGAAATGAGAGATAGAAAAGGTATCATACTGAAAGAGGAGGAAAAAAGGAGGAAATATAAGGGAAATTACATCTCATGAAGAGGCAAAGAAAAGTTCCCCGGGTGCTGATATTTTCCTTAATTTTTAGTTTAAATATTAATTAATGCTATTTGTTTATTCAATTTTCTTTTTTTCTGTTTTGACTCTTCCTGATTTGAATCATAGGAACAATTTAGTAGGATCCCTTCTTTCTCTATTTTAAAAAAGTTTGTATAATATAGAATTAATTGTTCTTTTAATGTTTCATAGAATTCAATTGTAAATCCATCTAATCCTGGAGTTTATACCCCCCCACCCCAAATATTCATTTATAGATTGTTTACTTTTTTTGATACTGGGATATTTAAATTCTCTATTTGTCATTGATATGAGCATTTTATATTTTAAAATTATTGATCCATTTCATTTCAATTTTCAGTTTTAAGAGAGATGGAACTAATAAAATCTCCCTCATTTCTTTTTGTTTTGGATTATTCCAATTTTTTATTTTGGTAACTTAGTTTTCCTCTTTCTTTTAAAAAATTTAATTAAATATTGGTTGATTGATTTGACTGCTCTTTATTCAGTGTTTTTTTTTTTGTTTTGATTTTGATAATCTCTTTGATTTTTTTCCCAGAGTTATAATAGAGGTTAAATAAGTGGCTTAAAAAGTTTTCTTTAGGAACTGTGATGGAATACATAGTACTCCTCCACTATTATCTCACAATATCTGGAGTATTACTCTTATACTTTAATCAAAAAGCAAAATTGACTAATACATGATATTTTAGCTCCATCTTCATTTATGTATTCCTTTATTCAAAAATAAAAACAAGTCATCCTAAAGGGATTATAATTTGTCAGGGCTTGAGAGTGAGTGGATGAAATGTATACCTAAAGAAATAAGTATAGTGTTTGCAGGTGTACGTATGTATATGTGTATGTGTTTGTGTGTAGTGTAATATAAACTCTCATGTATCCCATAGTGCACAAGGGTAGAGGGTCTATCTTCTTTAAAACCTTAATGATCTGGGATTTAGTATTATACATGGTGAGCAGAATATTTTCCTCTGAATAGCAATAGGATACCTCTGTCTAACTGTCTTGATTCCATGTTGAAAGAAGCATATAGAATTCTTATTTTCCTCTTAGTGGAATAAAACATTGTTCAGGAAAGAAATTCTAAGAATCAAGGTTAGAAGAAAATAGGGGGAGTTCCTTGTGTGAATTTATAGGGTAACTAGAAGATTGAATCTCTTAGGAGAAAAAAAGTTCTGTGATACTGTCTGCAAACATGACCATTATAATTTCTGTTCCTTGGAGTTTGGTCCTAGAGAAAGAATCTGCTGGATCTTCTATATGCTTCCACACAGAATATCATGAGAATATAATATCTAGAATTAATCCTTTATTTTCCTATCATCTTTTGATTATTATTATATCTCTAGGCACTGTTTCCTCCCCTAAAGCTGAATCATTCCCCAGGTGAAGTCACAGTCATAATGCCTTATCTTTATTGCTCAAAATACCTCTCAATTTAGTCCAGAGCCTGAGTTTTGTGCTCCAATTCTCTCAGTAGAAATGGGAGTAGAAGACACAGAATTTCTAATCATCCTTATTAGATTAATTTCAAATACTCCAAAGGATCATTCAATAAATTATATCTTAATCTTTCATCCTTTGCTCCATGTTACTCATCAATAATTCTTGAAAGCAATACGTGAAAGGTTGTTGGGAAAAACAAAATGTCCAAATTATACAGATATAATGCAACTGCTTCACCATCACCTCTTCTAAGCAAATCAAGCATAATTAAACAAAGTTCTTTTTATACTGCAGTTTTCTTTTCTCTCTCTTAAAATTGTCACAAAATTTAAATAGTAATGCAAAAGTATAATTTTTTTCTTAATATGAAAACATATGCTTTTAGACCTGGCTGCTTTTATTAAAAGATGATACAGATTGTTTTCTGACTCCCAAAATAGACACATTTAGGGCTGGTTTTGCTCAAAACAATAATTAAACATTCCTAGTGTAGTGTAAATGAATAATAAATAGACAACTAAGAAATACCAATTTTGAGGAAAACATTTTTAGTTTTTTTTTTTAGATGTTAGTAGGAAATGTTATCATAACAATTAAGATATATGAGAAATTTTAGCAAGTTCATTTGACTTCTAAACTTTTCCTGAGGGAAGTTTCTTTTCTATTGTCAAATTGACTGAACCCTCATAATGAAAAGGCATTTTTATGTTTTTGTCTTATGTTCTGTGACATTTATAGGCAGTTAGGATTGTACAGTGGGTAGAATGCTAGTCCTTGTGTCAGTAGGATGTGAGTTGAAATCTTGCCTCAGACACTTACTAGATGTGTGACCCCAGGGAGGGCACGTAATCTTATTTGCCTGTTTTCTCATCTGTAATAGGAACTGGAGAAGGACATGTCAAACATCTCCAGTCTCTTTACCAAGAAAATCCAAATGGAGTCATTGGGCTTTGGACATGACTGTAGTAAATTAACAACATTACATTTATTATCAGAAGCTGATTGGAAGGATGGAAGAGACAAAGGAGTGAAAATGTGCTATTTAAAACTCTCTACATCTTGGCCCCTTATCTACTGTGCCAGTTTACTTACATGTTACTCCTCTCCTCACATCTTGAATTAACCATAAAGATCTACTTGTTCCCCCCAACTCAGCATTCCATCTTCATCTTGATGATTTATACTGGCTATCTAATACCTGGAGTACACTCCATTCTCACCCTAAACTCTTAGCATCTTTAGTTTTCTTCACGTCATTTAAAGTGTCACTTTTTTCATGAATCCATTCCTAATTTCCAAAACAATTTGCACCTTTTCTCCATAAAACATCCTGTATTTTTGTATTTTGTACATATGTTGTATATGAAAGTATATCTGGACCGTTTTCCTTTTATTTGTACAGAAGCATTTTTCATCTAAATTGCCTTATTAGATGATTTCTTTAATCTTGTCTGATAACTTATCCTGAGGGTCAATTGTTTATTTGAATTCTCTCATTTGTTCAATAAATGAGAATAAAGTAAAACAAATTTTCCAGCAACTATTTTATTTTTTCAGTCCTTTCTCTAGATATCATAGATAATTGTTTTTTTCAGAATATAGTTTAATTTTTTAATTCTTCAAGCCTTCTTCATAAAATTTTCTTTAAAAGAACCTCCTTTGTGTATTATCCATAAATTTCCTATAGATCTTCACAGAATTAAACCCCTAATTTTCACTGCTTTCATTAGAAAGTCATTTGCAACTGAAACCCCAAATTACCAGTGAAACTTCCTTTTCTGCAACATTTCATTTGGCTCTTAAAGATATGTAACAATATCTGTACTCTCTGTGGTAAAACCTAGAGATAATAATGTATTAATATGCTAGTAGTATATATATATGTATATTTAATAAATATTTGAAGATGCATGCTCAAAATATTTTTTGTTGCAGTCATGCAAAAACAAAAAGTTTGGAGAGAACTATATTCTAAAACATAGGACTATAGTTTTAGAATTGAAAGGTATCTTAAATTCCATCTATTCCAACACTGTCATTTTACAACAGGGTTAAATACTTTCCCAGGGTGACATAGGTAGTAAGAAGAATTGAATATTGTCTGAGGAGCAATATAGACTTCAGGTTTTTTTCATTGTTGTTGCAAAGGAGCATGGTATAGTGTGTTGATATTTCATCTCAAATCCTATCTGAGATATCTTATTAATTGTTATTGGCAAACAATTTTTCACAGCCAAAATTTCCTTATCAATAAAATAGGGATAATGTCATTACTTCAAAAAGTTGTCATGGCAATCAACTAATAAAAAATAAGAAAAATGTTTGACAAACATATTTTTTATAAATTCCAATTATTCTTTGTCTATTTGTGCATTAATTTTCTTTTCATCTTTTTCAATAGGGATCAAATAAAAACAGCATTGAGACAAGTCCTTATCCTGCTATATCTTTATATTTAATGTTCTACTTATTTAAGTTCAGGTATCTAAAATGTTTGTTTTTTGTAGTTAAGTCAAAGGATATAATTTCATTCTCTGCGGGATTGTTGAAAGTATCTTCAGTACAACACCACTGGCAGACAAAGCAACCAGGATGTTATATTCCTCTTTCTGTTCTCATATGTTTATAGTTTCCCCAGTTAGACATTTAAATTTAAGACTTTTGTTTCATTTTGTTGGAAATATGTGAATTTAATAGAGCAATATCTATTTTTGGGGTGCTCAAAACCATGTCTGGCCAAATGTGACTCTTCAACCTTGATACAGTTTATTGATTATATTCTCCAATTTGAGGTCTTTATTTGTAGAATAGAGATTTGTCATTTTTCAAATTATGAGAAGAATCGGGCCTTTTACATATAATTCTAGCTACCAGGTCTTGTCTTTTAAATTATTCTAAAAATGCTAAACTTTTAAATTTTTCAGTGATGTATTTCACAGGTTTCAGTATTTCCTCTCATAATTTGCATTTTTCATTTGTGGATAATCCTTAAGCAATTTTTGATAATAGTGATGTGGTCCTGAATTTTCTTCTCTTTCCATATATAAATGCACATGACTCAGCTATTTATTCAACACTTAATTGTGGGTATATCTTTAGATGACTTTATGTGTATGTTTTATATAGAAGACCTTTTGCTTCCATCATTAGAAAGCTATTTAATTAGCTCTTTCAAAGTTCTGTCTAGAGGTTTCAATTGTAGTAATTCAGCAAATCTAATGGAATCTATTCCTCATTGTTCTTTAATATTTATTACCTGATGAAATGATTTTTGTCTTTTTGAATTTATTTTTCTAGGTTTTTCATCTGTTTATTATGTACTTTAAGAATGTCTGTCAGTCTTCTTACTCCTATTTTTGACATGCTGTTATGGTCTATTTTAAAATTCAGAATGCAGAAGGAAGTTAGGTGGTGCAGTGGATAGAGTACCAGGCCTGAAGTCAGGTGGACCTGAGTTCAAATCTAGTCTCAGATACTTAACCTTAACACTTTCTAGCTGTATCACCCTGGGCAAGTCACTTAACCTTAATTGCCTCAGCAAAAAAAAATTCAGAATGCATATATTGTCTCATATTTCATAGACATTAACTGCCGTAAATGTATTCTTCCTATATACTTTCTATCAGTGTTGATTTTTGGGGTCAGTAATCTTCTAAAATATTTAGACCAAGTTTTCCCCTTGATATCTTTATGCTCAGACATGAAGGAATTTGTAATTATTGCCTTCATAGATTGTACTTATGTGACCTTTGAATTCAAGCTCAACTTTTTCAAATCAATTCATATTAAATTGACTTGAAATTAAATTCTTATACCATTGGAAAAATGTCCTATATACTGAAGGAGCTCTTTAATATGTTTTCATTGGAGTTATATAAATGAATGTCTTCCATGTACAATATCTTATCTCATAGGAAAAACGACGGACCTAGAAAATAGAAGATAGATTGAGGAGGTGGAGCCAAGATGGTAGAAAGGGCACATGTTTCTTTCTGACCTTCTCCCATGACCCTCAAATTAATTAGAAAATCCAGGCTTCAAATTAATTCCAGACTGGCAAAATCCACAAATATTGGGAGTACAAGTCATTAGCAGAAGATAATTTCAAAGATCTCCAGAAAAGGTCTGTTTCGATCGGGCATGGAGAAAGGTAAGTTAAGCACAAGCAGGATGAGCACAAACTCTGAGTCCAGGTAGTGCAGACACCTGGATTGTGTGAGCTCCACTTACCAGAAAATCTACAGGGAAGAATCTACTCTGTCCTAGAGGCAAGGCAGTAAATCAGCATAGAAGTTATAAAATATCCAACACAAACACAAAAGGTAAATAGAGAACCCCAAAATGTCAGAATTCCACAAGACCTGGCCACATCCACCCAGCACTTGAAGTCAGTCAGCACTGCTGCTGTCACTTGTAGAGTAAGCTTTGACAATCTCCCTTGCCCTAAAAGCAGATCTCAACTTTTAAAAAAAAATGAGTAAAAAAACAAAAAGAACACTTATCATAAGATAGTTTTAATAGTGAAAGAGAAGAACAGATTTCAAACACTTGAGGAGACTAAAAGCAGATTGTCTCCAGATGAAGCCCCAAATAATGATATAAATTGGTCCCCATCACACAAAGCTCTCCTAGAAAAAACTATGAAAGAATCTTTAAAGAGAGCTGGAAGAAAAAATGGGGAAAGAAAATGGGAATTTACAAGAGGGTTTGGAAAAGAAAACATAGAAATTATCTGAAGATAATTTATTACAAAATAGACTTAGTGAAAAGGAAGCATAAAACTCCTTAAAAAAGAGAGTTGACAAAAAGGAAAAAGGAAACTCCCTGAAAAACAGAACATGTGAAATGGAAAAAGAAAACAACCCCCTGAAAAAAATAATTTGTGAAATGGAAAAAGAAAATAACTCCTTAAAAAACAAAATTTGTGAAATGGAAAAAAAATCCATAGAACAAAACAAACAACTCATTTAAAAATCCAATTGGACAAATACAAAAAGAACTAAAAAAGGTAAATGAAAATAATTCACTAAAAATAAGAACTAAACAAGTGGAAATGAATGACTCAATGAGACATGAAGAATCAGTCAATCAAAACCCCCCAAAATGAAAAAATAGAAGAAAATGTAAAATACCTACTTGGGAAAACAATTGACCTAGAAAATAGATCTAAGAGAGACAATCTAAGGATTATTAGACTTTGTGAAAACCATGATGAAAAAAAATTTTTTTTTCAGGAAATCATCAAAGACAACTGCTCGAATGTCATAGAATAGAAGGTAAAATAGCCATTGAAAGAATTCATCAAACATCTCCTGAAAGAGACCCAAAATTAAAACTCCAAGGAATATTGTGGCTAAATTTCAGAAATATGCAACCAAGGAAAAAATATTGTAAGCAGCCATAAAGAACAATTCAAATACTGAGGAGCCACAATAAGGATTACCCAGAACCAAGCAGCTTCTACCTAAAAGAATCTGATATTCTCAAAGGCAAAGGCACTTGGAATGCGGCCACAAATAAACTAAATCAACTAAAAAACTATTGGAAATAATCCACAACATTAGCAAAGTTGCAGGATACAAAATAAATCCACATATATCATTAGCATTTTTATACATCAATAACAAAATCCAACAAGAGATACAAAGAGTAAATCCATTTAAAATAACTGTTGATAGTATAAAATAGTTGGGAATCTATCTGCTGAGGGAAAGTCAGGAACTATATGAGAAAAACTACAAAACACTTTCCACACAAATAAAGTCAGACATAGTCAAATGGAAAAAGTGTCAAGTGTTCTTGGAAAGATCAAGCAAATATAATAAAGATGACAATACTACCTAAACTAATCTATTTAGTGTTATACCAATCAAACTCTCAAGAAACTATTTTACTGACCTAGAAAAAATAACAACAAAATTGATTTGAAAGAATAAAAGGTCAAGAATTTCAAGGGAATAAATGACAAAAAAATACAAATGAAGGTGGCCTAGCTGTACCAGATCTAAAGCTATATTATAAAGCAGCGGTCATTAAAACCATTTGGTACTGGCTAAGAAAGAAAACAGTCCATCAATGGAATAGATTATGTTCACAGGACAAAATAGTAAAAAACTATAGCCATCTAGTATTTGACAAACCCAAACACCCCAGCTTTTGGGATAAGAACTCACTATTTGACAAAAACTGCTGGGAAAATTAGAAACTAGTATGGTAGAAACTAGACATTGACCCCACACCTAACACCGTGTACCAAGATAAGGTTGAAATGGGTTCATGACCAAGACCTAAAGAATGATATTATAAGCAAATTAGAAGAATATAGGCTAGTTTCCTCTCAAATCTGTGGAGGAGGAAGGAATTTGTGACCAAAGAAGAACTGGTGATCATTATTGATCACAAAATAGACAATTCTGATTATATTAAGTTAAAAAGTTTTTGTACAAACAAAACTAATGCACACAAGATGAGAAGGGAAGCAATAAATTGGGAAAACTTTTTTACATTCAAAGATTCTTATAAAGGCCTCATTTCTAAAATATTTAGAGAACTGACTCAAATTTATAAGAATTCAAGCCATTCTCCAATTGATAAATGGTCAAAGGATATGAAAAGACAATTTTCAGATGATTAAATTGAAACTATTTCTAGTCATAAGAAAAGGTGCTCCAAATCATTATTGAACAGAGAAATGCAAATTAAGACAACTCTGAGATACCACTACAAACCTGTCAGATAGGCTAAAATTACAAGAAAAGATAATGATGCATGATGGAGGGGATGTGAAAAACTGGGGCATTAGTACATTGTTGGTGGAATTGTGAACAGATCCAGCCATTCTAGAGAGCAATTTGGAACTATGCTCAAAAAGTTATCAAACTGTGTATTCCCTTTGACTCAGCAGCATTTCTATTGGGCCTATATTTCAAAGAGATCTTAAAGGAAGGAAAGGGACCCATATGTGCATAAATGTTTGTGTCAGCCCTTTTGTAGTGGCAGGAAACTGGAATCTGAATGGATGTCCATCAGTTGGAGAATGGCTGAATAAGTTGTGATATATGAATGTTAAGGAATGTTATCGTTCTGTAAGAAACAACCAACAGGAGATTCCAGAAAGGCCTGGAGAGACTTGTATGAACTGATGCTAAGTGAAATGAGCAGAACCAGGAGATCGTTATACACATCAACAACAAAACTATACAATGATCAATTCTGATGTGCATGGTTCTCTTCAACAATGAGATGATTCAAATCAATTCCAATTGTTGAGTGATAAAGAGAGCCATCTACACCCAGAGAGAGGATTGTGGGATCTGAGTGTGGTTCATAACATAGCATTTTCACTCTTTTTGTTGTCGTTTGCTTGCATTTTATTTTTCTTCTCTTTTTTTTCTTGTGTGGCACAATAGTTTTATAAATATGTATACATATATTGGATTTAACATATATTTTAACATGTTTAACATATATTGGACAACTTTCCATATAGGGGGAGTGCTTGGGGGTAGGGGGAGAAATTGGAACACAAGGTTTTGAAGGGGCTAATATTGAAGAATTGTCCATGCATATGTTTTGAAAAATAAAAAGCTTTAATAAAAAAAGAAAATAAATTGAGGAATGATAACTTGTGAATTACTGGACTACCTGAAAGCCATAATAAAAAAGAGCCTAAACATATTTCAAGAAATTATAAAGGAAAACTGTCTGGATAATCTAGAACCATAGAGCAAAGTAGAACAGAAATTGATTAAGTCTAGAAAATTTAGGTAGTATCAGATTGTGAAGAGTTTTGAATTCTAGGTAGCATTTGTAAATCATTGAAAGATTTTTAGCAGAGGATTGACAAGACTTGATTGATCCATAAGCCAAGTGTCTTGCAGTGATTTGAAGGACAATTGAAGAGAAAATGGAAAGAAATGAAGGAAGGAAGGAAAAGTAATTTAGGAAGCTATCACAGTAGTTCAGGTTAATGTTAACAAAGGATAAACTAAGGTGGTGATAGAAGGAATTGTGTTTGTTTTGGTCCTGGAACTCAGGTTGATGTAACTTTCAACTCTGGTTCCAAAGATGGAGTTGGGCAGGCATTCATGAAGTTTCTTTAGATATAGAGTTTTCCACTAAGTAATTAATTGGAAAGGTCATTGTAAATATCTGTATTCATCAATTAGTGATAGTTATTTCTGACCCAATATTTATTTATTCCTCATAGATCCTGATCCCTTGGGATATTTCCTAAAGCCTTTAATTGCTTTGTCATTAATTGTGTCTTCCTCGAAGAATCTAGTCTCCAAAGATGTATCATCCCATGGGAATCAGGGACCTGTGTATTTCTAATTCCCTACCTCAATACATTAAAATTACTTGTTTCCCATCTTCCCCTCATCATGTCCTGGGAGGCAAATGTCTTCAGCCCAATCAACTTGAACTTCTTGAAAGGTCAGAAAAAAAATCCTGATTTATCTTGCAGGGCTGTTTTTACTTAAATGATTTTTAGTTTTTGGATTTGCATATTACTCCAACATATTCTTCCAGAAGAAGAGAAGGTGCTGCCATTGTGCTCATATTTAAAAAGTCACTTCTACCAACAATAAATTCTGAAAGGAAAGCCCCCTGATTATTCTAAAATTGCTTATCTGGTAAATTGTAAGTATGAATCATCCCTTTTCTTTCCTTCTCCTTTAATTTGTCACTAACTGATTCTCAGTTCCCTGGATATATTCAGTATATGTTTGGGTTTCTCAAAAGTCTTCTCAGGGTTATAGATATAGATCCAGTAAGGTCATCTTCTTATAACCTTATAATGCACAGCTACCAATGACGTTTGTGAACATAGGAGACATATCCAATATATTTTTAGTCTAGTAATTGAGTTTTAGACCCTGCTCTACTAGAATACTTTCATCCTTTAAAGCTCCAGGATTGCTTTGTTCAGCTCCAGTTGTAGCTAATGTGGCAGATGAAATCTGAAGTAGCTGAGGAAGTAACAATGTAAGCTTTCTAGCATTTGACTTATTAAGCAATGCATAACAATTGCATAACAAATCTGAACTAGACTTCTTCAGTTTTGTCACAAGATCCTGAATACAGGGACACACACACACACACACACACACACACACACACACACACACTTAACAAGACATAAGACAAGATGCAAGATTAGGTAAACATTCTAACTGATGGAAAGATTAGGGGCTTTCTGAGTTGGGTAGGGGAGAATGAACTGATACAATTCCCTGAAAATAGAAAAAGAGTTGTCCTACTCCCCCCAATGTCTGTATTTAATAAAAGCAACAAAGAAATAGTAACTGATTGCTCAATATGGGGTCAGTTTTCAGATAAGATATATGAATTGTTTGAAGTGTATAATTGTAAGAGAATTTTTTTGAATCTATTTTTGGAACTACTGGATTTTGCTCAGCATAACCTTAGTTCTTATTTAATTATCTCTAAGCAACAGGAAGAAGTGGTCAATTTTCTCAGCCATGAAGGGCTATGTTCAAGTAATACAAAAAGTTTTCTGACAATTCCCACAATTGAATAAACTTTTCTCACAAAACAGAATTTGGATAAGACACATAATTGAATAGAAAAGGTATTGACTAGCTCTCGAATTGATTGAAGTTTATGTAGTTCACTCAATTCCCACAATTCCCTCACTAGGCTATAAAAGTAATTGAAATTTTGTGGATTCCTGAGATTTTTGTAAGTGGGAATATTTTTGGCTTGTATTTTTATAATGAAAATAAATTGACACAGGATTCTAACTGTCTAGAACTCTTGAAGACGAGTCCAGGTGACCAGTAGTTGGGTACTTTGTATAGAAAATTTATGTTTCAGCAATTTTCTGAATTGTACTAACCTTTTCAAAGGGCTGCATTTAGATCTTTGCCCCACCTTTTAATAAAGCTTTTTCTGGCCTAAAGAACATTAGATAGGATAGATTTTATTCTTTGAGGCTTCAGATACCAAGACTTCAGTGCTTCTTTCACAGCTATTTCTCACCACACTATTGTCCTGAGGCTCCTAAGCTGCAAAAGTGAAAAAGAATGGAACCAAGAGGGAAGGACCCCAGTCTTATTCCTGCAAATTGCATTAATCTTGGAAATTTTGTTATTGAGATTATAATTCAAACTGATGTTATAAATTAGTTTATGAATTGATAAAATTATACCCCTAATGTTACATACCACCTTTCAAGAAGTAACTAGAACACATATAACCCAAGTCCCAGTTCAAATTTTATCTGCTTTCATTCTCTGAATAAAATAAAATTTGATCTTATTCTTCCCTGTGAAAAATGACTGAGTCTAGTGAGAAGGAAGCCAAGATTATGCTCCCTAAGTCTCATTTCCAGTTTGTAATGAATCCAATAAAAGGAATTAAGATAGAGTCTTTGCTTATTCCTAAAGAGCTACCAATGGTATTTCTTTACAAGATCTTCACAAAGGTATCACCCTTAAAATCTATAATCTATAATCAGACTTTTAGAGTTAGAAGGGATAACAGAGGTCATCTGTTTTAATTCTTGTGAAGGAATCTCCTTTGTAATATTCCTGTCGAGTAGTGAGCCAATTTTTATTTAAAAACCTAGAAGGCCTATAAACAAATGATCAAAAAGTCACAGAGGTTTTGCAACTTCTGTAAACTTTTAAAATATAGAATTCACACAGACTATCACAACCACAGTTAACACTGAAAAATAAAGAAAAATAAAGTTAAAACCAAAGAGATAATAGTGTTCATAAGCAAACAGCTTTCTTTGTTCTTTTGAAGGAAGGAAACGACACAAGTGACAGGACCTCCTTTAGGAGCAGATACACTTTAGAGTGGGAAAATCTTAATATACAAACTAGTGGCTATGTAGTAAGCTGTAGCCCTGACAATGAGGGATAGCAACAGTAAGACAAGTTTGATTGATTCGTAGCAGGACTTTATGACTGGAACAAGGGTACTACAGGTGCTTGTCCAGCTTAGGAACCACCTGGCTAAAGTGTGAAACTATTCTGGGATTGCCCTGTGGCTGAATTCATCCAGAAGGTTGGCACAGATTGTTGTTATACCAAATTTAGGACACAGCTGATTTGCTGGGACTTAGCCCTGGAAAACAGGATGTTTCCTAATAGTAAATAGAGAATAGTAAAAAGAAAATTGTGCTCTTGTCATGGGGATCCTCACAGAGAAAATCAATAAGAAAATGCTCGTAGCTCCTTTCTCTTTACTGTATTCCAAATTTTAGAAATATTTTTTTGAAATTGAACTATTTTTTCCTCTCTTGCTTAATACTAGCTAAAAGTATAATTATGGAGTAGAAGCAGTAATACGCTAGAGTTTTTAAATATTTTGACAGTGTCTTACAAGCATGAAAAACTGTTAAATTCTCTGCATGGTGACTCTGATTTTGTGGGTAGTTTAAATCTTTTATATATTATGGTCTAACTATTCTTCTATGTGTGGGAACTAGATTTTTTCCCTCCCCTGAAGCCTTATCTGCTATAGTTCATTAGACCATCTTATAAATATCCAGGTTAGCTGTTCTTGTCACCACGACTTGAATTGCAAGTCTATCTGCTTCTCTGCAATCTGGGTAGGTTTTACTAAAAGCATGACACACCAAAGTGTAGGAAGTAGTGGGGACTATAAAGCAATGGGACTTTTGATGTTAACAACCGATGATACTTTGAAAAGAAAATGTTTACTTCAGAGCTTTCACCTATAGAGACTATTCACATTCTCCTCTTTCCCCTTCCCATTGCTTGGCTGCTTAAGTTTGTATATTATGGAACTTTGGCTATCACTTTGATTGTTCTTTCATGGAGTAAAAACCCTGAGCATTTTTTGAGAGGAAGTTTATTTCTATGGCTACTGTTAATTGAAATACAGCCAGAGCTGTGCAAGGTCCCTGAAGTAGGGGTCTTTTTCATTTTCATTCTTTGTATTCCAGTGGCTATCACAGTGCTTTTACATGCATTAAGTACATAGTAAATATTTGATAGATTGGGTTGAATTGGACAAATGAGCCAGACTCCTTACTCTGTATCATTTATTGCTATAGATTATATTGAAGACTGAGAGGAAGTACCTTTTTCCTTATAGACTGAGGGTAACAGATGCATAAATTATGTCCAAGTACATCTTATACAATCATTCCTTTATAAAAATTACTGTATTGTCCACCAGATGCTTTAGAGAAGATAAAAAAGGAAGTATAGGCTCCTCCTTTGTGAGCCTCTGATCTATAGGTTCCATTAAATCATGCTCAGAATGAGGCAGTAGGTTTTGTTTCTGTGATATCACCGAATGTTTCTATGGGGATTTTATTTGAAAAGTTAATTCTGGAACTTCTTGGCAAGCTAGGAAAACGTGTAATTTTCACACATTTCCTATGGGGTTCAAATGCAGTGATGTAGGAACTTTTTCACAAAGCAGAAGGGTAGCAGCATCTTATAGGACAAAGTCTCTGGTTCCATTTTATGTCCTTCCCAAAGTTCTCAGAGAACACTTGTGTGGACAGGGTATTCAGCAGTAGACATATGGACTGGAATCACAGAATATTAGAACTGGATGTGGCATCTATTCTAACAGATTCCACAGAAGATTCCAATCTGCTTAATTTCTACAAGGCATATATTTAGCTCGTGTCCTAATACTTTTACTAATAATATACTCTTGACCTCTAAAAGAAACCCCGACATGGTCAAAAATTTGTCATTTTGTTTTAAGGGGACAGAATTGCCTAGAATGTAACTCTTCTCTTCAATTTTCACAGTTTTTACTTATAGGAAAATGGCCACAGGAAACTACTCTACAGTGATGGAGTTTATTCTCGCTGGGCTCACAGGTAAGCCAGAGCTCCAGCTTCCTCTTTTTCTCTTGTTCCTGGGAATCTATGTGGTTACTGTGGTAGGGAATCTAGGCATGATCTTATTGATTGCTATTAGTTCTCCACTTCACTCCCCCATGTACTATTTTCTCAGTCACTTATCCTTTATTGATCTCTGCTATTCCTCTGTCATTACCCCTAAAATGTTAGTGAACTTTGTTGCTGAGAAGAATGCCATCTCCTTTTTGGAATGCATGACCCAATTATATTTTTTCCTAATTTTTGTCATTGCTGAAGGTTACCTTCTGACAGCAATGGCTTATGATCGTTATGTTGCCATCTGCAGTCCTTTGCTTTATAATGTTCTCATGTCTCAAAGAGCATGCTCTGTAATGATGTTTGTGGTATATTCCTTGGGATTTTTTGGTGCCACAGTACATACTAGCCGTATGGCAATGCTATCCTTTTGTGGATCTCATGTTGTCAGACATTACTTTTGTGATATTCTTCCCTTGTTGACCCTCTCCTGTTCAAGCACTCATGTTAATGAAGTTCTTCTTTTTATCATTGGGGGAGTTAACACCTTAGCCCCCACTCTGGCTGTCATTGTTTCTTACACTTTTATCTTGTCCAGCATTTTACGCATACGCTCTACTGAGGGCAGGTCCAAAGCCTTTGGCACCTGCAGCTCCCACCTCATGGCTGTTGGAATCTTCTTTGGGTCTATCACTTTCATGTACTTCAAGCCCCCTTCTAGCAACTCTATGGATCAGGAGAAGATATCCTCAGTATTTTACACTACAGTGATCCCCATGCTTAATCCTCTGATTTATAGTCTTAGAAATAAGGATGTGAAGAATGCCATTAGAAAGGTTATTGGGAATTGAAGCTTCTCCTGAGTGTCATTTCCCAGAAGCAGAGAAAAAATGAACCCAAAGGGAAGTTATTCCAAATTTGTTTCCTGGTACCATCACTTTCCTGGGAAGTCAATCTTTCTTCTGATAGAAACTGGGGTTCTTTGCATAATTCATGAGAATCTTTTCTTCACTAGTGTCTTGAGATCAGAAACCATCAAGGTGCTTTAAAAACTTTCTTAGCATGTATTGCAAGGCTGTATTCTTAGTAAACAATGAATAAATGCTTGTTGAAGGAATCAATGAATATGCTAAATAAAAAAAATTCCTCTCAAACTCTTTTCTGTTCGGTAGTTATTGATATTCTTTCCAGGAATTCAGATTAATGTGTAACTCACTCCTGCTCTTTTCAAAACTCTTGAATAATTCATGACTTTGGGTTTCTAACATATGATCCTCATGTGGAGCAGGGAGAAAGTTTGAAGAAGGTTCAAAGAAGGCCATGGACTGCCCAAGAAGATCAGTTGACTGAACTCTGGAAGTGGATCTCCTTACCTATTTTATCTTTCTCTCACTTATGTATTTGTGTATGTACATATATGTGTATATGTAAATGTGTATTATACTTTAATGCATACATGTGTATACGGTATATTGTACATAAAAGTATATATGTATGCTTGTGCATACATATACATATATATGTAGGGTTGTGTAGGAGCCAATTCAAAGTGGCACTAAACTAATGATTAAAATTTCAGTGTGAGCATTTACAACTCACACATTATCTACAAATACTACAAAATGGGACTTGGTTTATTGTTCTGTTGATTGAATAGACTTAAGAAAATAATGGAGAATATGTTAATAATTCAGATTAAACTTTAAAGTGTGTCATGCACACATTTTTTCTTCTTAGGGAAACTAGTTTTTAATCATTTACTGGTACAATACTGCATGCATATGTACACATATGCCACCAATTGAATAGTATTAAAACAACTGCCCTCCTTAATGTTCTTTACACATATTACTCACGGGTGTGTATACTTACACACACACATATATATACATATACTTATATAGATAGAAGGATATAGACTGGACTTTTGATTTTATTGTTATATAGAACTTCCAGGAGAAGATACTTCTTCTACCCTTGTGGATGGGCACCTTCTCTCATAATTTATAATTTTAATGAGTTACTTGGGGGCGCTGAAAGGCTAAGGGACAGTCAGGGTAATAGAATGTATCACTCAGAGATTGAACTTGAGCCCGTCCTGGTCTTTCTAATTTTAAGGATAGCTCTTTCTCAACTTGGCCATGCTGGATGCAAGATAATACTTTAAGGAATGGTATTAGCACCGGGAGAAAATAGGGAAAACCTTTTATAAATGGCAGTTATTCACCTGAGCATTGAAACTAGGGATTCTGAGTTGAAAAATAAGAGGGGAGACATTCTAGACAAGGAGCACAGCCTCTACAAAGACTGGAGATGACATATGGAGTACTGTGTATAAGGAACAGTAAGAAGGGCAGTTTGACCAGACTGTCTTAAGTGTGAAGGAAACAGTGGTCTGTTTTATTAAGTACCTTGAGAAATACAAAGTAGATATGGTTTTTGTCCTTAAGGTGTTTATAATATTGGCATTAAAAACCCTTCATAATCTAGCTTTCTCCCCACTTTTTAGTCTCCTTATACTTTATTATCCACTTTCTCCTCCACATATACCCCTAGTCTTTGATAGAGTGACGCAGGCCTCCTGGCAGTTCCAAACAACACATGTTCCATTTCTTGACTTCCAGACATTTCCTCTGTCCATTCTCCTCAGGAAATAGATGAATGATTTTGGGTACTCTTTCTCACATTCACCCTGCTTTTTAAAAGCTGAGAAGAGGATATAACATAGTTTTGATAGAACTAATTCTGCATTATCTTCAAGTATAGCCAGTCAAGGTCTAATTTTAATAGAAGTCATGTCTATTAATCTGATGATTTCCTAATGGTGATGCTCTTATATAAGGCTTTCCTGCTCTCTGTTCCCTTGTTCTGACTCTCCAAGGAAAATACAATTGTTCACAGTTCCATTTCTCACCTGCTTGCCCCTAAACCTGTACCTGTAGTTCAGTAATTGTTGTATTTTTGCCTTTCTTTGCTTCTATAAACAGCAGATAAGATCCAGAGCAATTTGAGACTGAGCCTTTCTTATTATATTGCCAGGATTACCGGTCTCACTTCAGATGTAATTGGCAATGGTTTCTGTGTCAGCAGATGATGAGACCAGATACACCAGAATCACAGCAAGCTCTAACTCAGTCTCTGCAGTGTAACCTTACCGGCACTGTCAGGATTCAGAATGCTTATCTGTATTAGTTTCTGAACCTGTATTACTCCACCCTCAGGAAAATTTGAGATTTTTCTCCTTAGTTCTCCACGGAATTAGAGACTAGGTCAAAGAGTCTTCTCTCCCGTGCTTCTCATATATGTCAGCTAAAGTTTTATGGCTGTTGACATCTGGCTATGAATCAGTGATATTTTAAACTGCAGCTTTCTGCCAGTGTCATCACTTTATGTGGCTCAGGGGTCCTCCAGTTTCTTAGGCTTACTCTTATCTTTCTAGCACACATCTCCTAGTATTGTCCTATTGGGGATATAGTTCACATCTAAAGAAAATAACAATTTAGGCCTATGATGTCTGTCTTACTTACAGATGAAGCAGAAACGATGGATTTAAGGCAATTAGTGACTATAGGAATGCCTCCCCTGAGGATATTTTGCATTAATTCTAGCAGCTTCTTGGTTTCTCCTTTATAATCTGTCTTGACTAAAGTCACATTCACAACAGAGAAGTAAAAATTGAGACAGTTTTCTCTTCTGAAAGATTTTGGCTTTTCCTTTGCAAGACACAGGGTTGAAGAAGAAAACTGCTTTTCTTTATCTGTGCATGGGAAGGAATAAGGTGATCACCAAAAACCTAGGTTTCTTAACAAGCTACTTTCCTTACTACATTGTTACAGTATTTCCCATAAAATTAAGGGTTAAATCAGAAAACATGCATTGATAGTAGCCTTTTTCCA
The DNA here is from genome assembly GCA_023553655.1 of Myrmecobius fasciatus. Lineage (NCBI taxonomy): Eukaryota > Metazoa > Chordata > Mammalia > Dasyuromorphia > Myrmecobiidae > Myrmecobius > Myrmecobius fasciatus. Next base: position 425,333 of record JAJPUD010000497.1, read on the forward strand.
GTGATTCCAAAAGATTGTAATAAGTCAAGTCATCTCTTCTTGAAGTTTTAGTTTCTTTGAACAGTTCCTTCCACTGTCATTTTCTCAGGCATATCTCCACAGTCCAAGTTCCTAGGCAGGCCTGCAAAAACTTTCTGAGTTGTCTCATGTGCTTTAACAACAATCAATTTAATTTTACATTCTTCTAGTCATTATACTTTTATTTTCTGAATTTTTAAAGTATCATCATTCTTAAGGTCTAGTTGTATTAATAATATTGACAGACTATTCTGCTTTTAAACTGCAAAAGCAAGACAGTATCACCAAACAAATTAGTTCTTATTTTTTTCTAAAGATTATTCCTCAAGTGTTCATAGTAATACACAAGAATACAATCAATAAATGTAAAGTGTAACAGCAAAAAAAAAAGTTAATATTGGAATAATAACTGTGTTAGCAATAAAATAACACAAGGGCATGAATTCAAATCATGGAAACAGCAACAATGATTTTTTCATGTATCAAAACAGAGCACTTATATATCTATTAAATATATACATATATATATATAGTAGCATCGGACTTCTAGGATCTAATTTATCAGTAAATTCAGCATTGCATAGCAATATCTTCATGTTAATAAAACTTGTTATACCTCCAAAAAAGGAAACAACAGAACAAGCCTTTTTTTTAAGCCTTTAAAATTACATTAACAAAATCCCAATTAAATACCAGATTTAAAATTCTGAAAATGAAAGGGAAGATTAATAAAATTGAAAGAAAGAAAACTATTTAACTGATAAACAAAACTAAGAGTTGGTTCTATGAAAAAAAAATTTGCAAGAGAGATAAACACTAGTTAATTTGCTTAGAAAAACAAAAGAAAAAAATCAAATTGCCACTCTCAGTCAAAAATGAAAACAGTAAACTTACCACCAATGGAAAGAAAATTAAAGCAAAAATTAAAAGCTATTTTGCCCAACTGCATGCCAATAAATCTGGTAATCTAAGTGAAATGGATAAATATTTACAAAAAAAGATTTTTTTTCATTAATAGAGGAGAAAATAAATTACTTAAATAATCCCATTTTAGAAAAAAGAAATTGAACAAGCTCTTAATGAATTCCCTAAGAAAAAATCTCCAGGGCCAGATGGATTTATAAGTGAATTCTACGAAACAATTAAAGAACATACTATAAAAAATATTTGGAAAAATAGGGGAAGAAGGAGTCCTACCAAATTCCTTTATGCAACAGATATGGTGCTAATGGCTAAAGTACATAGGGTCAAAACAGGAAAGAAAATTATGGACTGATAATCTATCAAGTCAGAAGTTATTCATGTTGGAAACTCTGAATCTTTCTTGAGAACCTTGGAACCTTTAGAACCTTGGAAGGAAAACATTTAAAAATATTATCCTGTACTCCCACATTTTTTTTTTTTGCATTTTCAAAAAATAGTGATTGGAAATTATTGCTATATTTCTGTGGATGGGTTGCTACTTATACAGTATATATATTTTGTGTGCATATGTGTGTGTGTGTGTGTGTGTGAGTGTGTGTGAGAGAGAGAGAGAGAGAGAGAGAGAGAGAGAGAGAGACACACACACACACAGAGACAGAGAGACAGAGAGAGTTGTGTGTTGCCCATGTAGGTTATGGGTGTCCACATAGGTGTGTCTAGGTCTAGTGCACAGTGTAGCTAAAATAGATTATACTTAGAACCTTTTCCCACTTGTCTCCAAAGAATATTTGATACCTTCCTGGAGTGATGTAGGAGATTAGGGTCATGAGGTTGGTGGATTTGCCTTCTCAGAGAATGAATACTGGGGTAGAAATATATCTCTTGGCTCTTCTAAATAATATTAACATAAGAGAAATGATTTTCAAATTCAAGCTGTGCTCTTGATCACTATTCCTTAATGGGAACAAAAGGCCAGGTAATATATTTAAGTCTTCACTTCCTTTCCATTGAAGACCAGTTACTCGATGATAGTGAATTGCACACAAATCTTATTTATTTAAACTGTTAGCAAAGAGAAATCAGAGTTTAATCAGCAAATATATCAACCAATACACAGAATGAATGTATTCTTGTAGTGGGAGCAAGTTATCTTAGTTCCACCAAGAGAGAGAATTTTGTACCTTGACAAGGGAAATTATCCTGAAATCTCCAGTGTGGTACGTTTGGGTTAGGGTATGATAGAAATGCCAATTTTTCTCTATACTTTCTTCTTTCAAGAGTCTTTGGCTACTTTCATAGATTCCTTCTTGAGATCTTAAAGGAAGGAAAGGGCCCCATATGTGCAAGAATGTTTGTGGCAGCCCCTTTTGTAATGGCTAGAAACTGGAAACTGAATGGATGCCCATCAATTGGAGAATGGCTGAATAAATTATGGTATATTAATGTTATGGAATATTATTGTTCTGTAAGAAATGACCAGCAGGATGATTTGTATGGAGAGATTTGTATGAACTGATACTGAGTGAAATCAGCAGAACCAGGAGATCATTATCCACGGCAACAACACTATGGTGATCAATTCTGATGGACATGGCTCTCTTCAACAATGAAATGTTTCAAACCAGTACCAATTGTTCAGTGAAGAAAGCCATACACACCCAGAGAAGAGGGATACGAAATATGGACCACAACATAACATTTTCAGGCTCTATATTGATGTTTGCTTGCATTGTGCTTCCTTTTTCTGATTTTTTTTTGTTCATGTAGATACGATTTTTCTTGCACAGCAAGATAAGTATGGAAATATGTATACATATATTTGACTTGTCAAGTATTTTAATATAATTAATATGTAGTGGACTTCCTGCCATCTAGGGGAGGGGAGAGCACTAGGGGGAAAATTTGTAAAGGAAAGCTTTGTAAGAATCAATATTGAAGAACTACCCATACATATGTTATGCAAATAAAAAGCTTTTTAAAAAAAAATAGATTCCTTCTTGAAGACAATATGGAATAGTGTATTTTTTCCCCCAAAAGCTGGAAGCCAGAAGACCAAGATCTCTCTTCTCCTAAGTTTCTGCCAAATTCAGTCTTTCTCCAGGTGTGAGCAGTCTGCAGTCCCTAGTGATTAAATCCCACCCTAACAACTTTTCAGAAGTTCATACTTCAACAAACATTAAGAACCTATGCTGTGTTAGATACTATGGTGAGGATAAAATGACTAGAATGAATAAATGAGTAAAAAAGTATTTATTAGAGCACACTGTTGTTTCTGTAACTTCTGAGTACTGGGACCACAAATAAGATAGTCCTTGCTCTGAAGAAATGTATATTTGAAAGGGAAAAACAACATATAAAAGAAAAGTCTGGCCAGGGAAGGTCTATTTGGTCTGGAAAATTGCAAGGATAGTGGGTAGTACAGGGCAATTGATTTGCAATTCTTTTTTTTTTTCTGAGGTAATTGGCATTAAGGGACTTGCCCAGGGTCATACAGCTCAGTAGTGTTAAGTGTCTGAGACCAAATTTGATCTCAGATCCTTTTAACTTCAGGGCTGGTGCTCTACCCACTGGACCGCCTAGCTGCCCCTGATTTGCAATTCTTTATAGAAATAATGATGTCTCTGATTACAGTTATCTGAGGGGGAAGTAAGTAGTATGCATATGAAGGAGTGCCCTGAGGCAGGATGATAAATAGTTTAAATTTGAATGGATGGATGACCAGTGCTCTGGGCTCCAGAGTGGGAACTGGACCAAGAGGTAAGAGATAAAGATTGAATCCAAACAACATCTCAAGGAGATGGATGGCTAAAGAAGCACAAATGAAATCACTCTTTTCCTCAAGGAGCTAAAATTCACTACAGGTACAGAATTGCACATATAGTCAAAAGAATTTAGGATTTTCACATTTGAGAAGTCATTTAATAACAAGGAATCCCTTCAGATATTGTGAGTTTAAGGGACTCTAAAGGGATCAGTCCTCTTTGACTGGGATATGTATATCTAGAATAACAAGCAGGTCTTAGACTCCCCTAACTTTTATGGATGTGGATTATAGCCATATTTATTTTATTAGATATTAAAACATCTTATTATTATTATTATTAGAACAGTTTTGACCTCATGGAACCAATAAAGAGTCTTGAGAAAACTCTAAATGTACTTGGACAACCATAGGGATCACTGTATCACACTTTGAGAACCACTGTTTTAGAGTATGACACTATGACTGTTGAGGAAGAAGCTACTTTGCTGAGTAAGTTCTATTAGAATAAAAAGTTTTGTTTATCATCTATCTATCTATCTATCTATCTATCTATCTATCTATCTATCTATC
>JAJPUD010000497.1:429618-453284 GCA_023553655.1 Myrmecobius fasciatus
ATCTATCTATCTATCTATCTATCTATCTATCTATCTATCTATCTATCTATCTATCTATCTATCCATTTATCTGTTGAACTGATGCACAAGTGACTTAGGTCCATTCAGGATTGATGCTCAAAACAGGATGTTTATTGTAACAGGAGATACAAAGTTCAATGCCAGGTCTCTCAGACCTTAGGCAAAAACTCTGAGCTGTCTGCACTTACACGGGCATGGGAAAGTCATGAAACTTTGCCAGCAAAGCTAGGTCAGTCCTTTGGCTCTTGGGTGAAGTTTTGCTCCTGAGGATAGACTGTACATCAAGGGTACAGGATCTGCAAACCAGGCTGGATCAGCTTGCCTCAGACAGGATTTGATGGGACTTTCTACTCAAACCAGTGAATCAACTTCAGTGACCAAGCTAGCTGGTCTGTGATAGCCTAGGCTGACTGACATGGAATTTTTTAATACAAGTTTAGAAGGATAAGGGGAGAGGAAGGAATTTTGTTTGGGGCACACATACAGGGTAACCTTAGAGGGTACCTTGGGATCATCTAAGGTCATCTATCTAAAACATATCTAGGAGAGCAAGAGTTTAACTGATGCCTTGGGACTTAAGTTTATCTGTATAAATTTATGTCTTAAGGGATGTAACCAATGGGGGTAACAATGATTATGCTAACTGACTCATCAACTTCCTCTCTGAAATCAATCAGTCACTCAATAAACATGTATTAGGTGCCTAAACTGTGCCAGGCATTGTGCTAAATGTTGCAGATAAAAAAGAAAAAAAAAAAAACCTTTGAATGTCAAAAAAAAAAAACATTTTGTATTTAATTGTGGAGGAAATAGGATCCCACTGAAATTTATTGAGTAGGTGGGTGCTATGATTTTTGGAAAGACAGATTAATGGCTGAATGGGAGCTAGATTAGGCTGAAGAGAAACTTGAAGCAGGCAGTCCTAGCAGCATGCTGCTATTGCACTATCTGGTTGTGAAGTGATGAGGATCTTCAGTAGAATGGGGACAGTGTCAAATAAGACAAAGTGTTGTATTTGAGATGTGTTGAAAAGGTGCAATCAATAGGTTTTGACAATAGATTGGATGTGGGGATATGGAAAGATAAGAGTGTTTTCATTAGGGTAGAATTATTTGGCCAGGAAACTAAAAAACAGAAATGACAGGAAGAGAATGCTAAAATGAAAATAAGACCTCAGGAGGACAGAACAAAAGGGAACCAGCTGGAGTCAGTCCTGTTCAGGCCAGCAGTCGCTTAGGACAAGAATCAAAGCTATTGAATATTTAATTTCATAAAGTGAGAGGTAGCTGAGGCAACTTTGATGTTCAGGTAGAGGGAGAAATAGCAAAATGGAAGAAATCTGAAAGTGAATATAAGGAAATCTGAAAGCAATATAAGGAAAAAAGGGCTGAAATCATCAAATATACCAAGAAGAAGTAAACAGTTAAGAATCAAGATTTAAAGCAGATAAATCAATGGGTAGTATTAAAACATCTTTCTCTGAATTAGTTATGCAATTTGTTAATTGTTAACAGAATTATTAACTTTAATTTAATTACTACATATCTTAGAGTTTGCAATATAAATTCCTCCCCTCTCCCCAGGCCCAGGAGGTAACTTGTGGATTCTTTTGTTTGGTGTTTTGTTTTCTATGTACATAAATTTTGAGTGGTGGTTTGTCTTATTTCTTACATTATGATTTTCAGGTTTTTTTGACTCATCATATTCTAGAAGGTGAATGAGCATTGAATTTTCTCCATGAATTCTGTTTTGGGAATCTGTGTTTTACTTGTATAGAGATTACATGTTCTTTATTTCTTTAACTATTATTGCTTTTTGCTTCTTGTGTTCAAGATGTTTTTTTTTCATTTAATTATAGTTTTAATACTCTAGATTGTTATTCATTTCACTTATATTTGTCTTCCCAATCAAATTTCTCTTTTTCTTCTTCAGGAAGTTATAACAATGTGTATTTAGATTTTTCTGAGCTGTAAATTATTTCTACCACACAAGCTATAAATTTTTTGATTTGTTTTCCTTTTATATATTCTTTCAATATTGTGATTCCTCTATAGTTCTAAGTTTCCTTGGGAATCCACAAAGTTTTTGTTTCATCAGATATTGGTTCAAGTATCTTTGTCTAATATTCATTTAGAAATGTTTGCAGTTATTCAATATATTGGCAGTTGTCTTTCCTTCAGTTTAGACAAATGGATTTGGTTCTTAGAGGGCTGTTTGATTCCAATAACTAAGTCTGGAGTTCTTTCTTCCTAATATCATAGGTCACAATCTTCTGATTAATGTGCCTTCCATTAATATTCATCTACAGACATAGTGCTTTCAACTTATACTTGGGCAAGCTGTCACAGAAAAATAAGTAACTTCCAAACTTGGTTTTGGTTTTAACTTAAAGCAAATCATTTATCATTTCTGGGGTACAGTTTCTTCACTTGATAAACAAGTAGGTTAGATTTGTAAAACTTCTCACTCAAAATATTCTATATCATTTAACTTGTTAAAATTTATAGATTTAGTTAGTAGTTGCAATAGTGATTGCCCCAAAAAGGACAAGCAGAAAAAACATTTCCACACATTTTTAAATTAGCAAGGATATCTTTTTCATATAATTTATCAGTTTAATCCATGATTGAATTAGATATTATTATTATCCCTTTCAGTCCAATAACCCAGAAGGCAAGCTACAGAGGCATTAAATAATAGGACAAATATAGGAAGAGAAAATCAACCTATGTTTTTTTAAGATATGTAGCCAAAGCATTTCAGAATTGTATTTCTTACTATTTACAGGTGTGGGGGGCATAAGATCTGATTGATCCAAAATCTCTCTATTTTAATCTTCAACTCCTCCCATTATCCAGCACTCAGAAAACTCATTGTTCTGACATTTCTCCTATTAGAATGTCCTTCTTTCTATCACTTTGTTCAAGGCAATTTTGACATCCTTATTTCTTAGACTGTAGATGAGAGGGTTTAACATGGGCACAATGATAGTGTAAAAGACAGAGGATACTTTCCCCTGATCCATAGAGATGGTTGAAGATGGCTGCAGGTACATGAATGCTGCAGAGCCAAAGAAGATACCAACTTCTGCAATGTGGGAGCTGCAGGTACTGAAAGCTTTTGATCTGCCTTCAGTGGATTGAATTTTTAATATGCTATAAATGATCAAAACATAAGAGCAAATAATAAACAGGGTTGGGCAAAGGACATTATATGTACTGGAGACCATATTCACCATTTCATTGACATAGGTACTAGAACAAGAGAGCTTCAAGAGTGGAAGAAGATCACAGAAGTAATGATTAATACCATTTTCCTTACAGAAGAGTACTTTAAGTAAGCAGCCTGTGTGAGTTGTGGCCCCTATCAGGCCAAATGCAAAGACTCCACTTACCAACCAAGTGCACACTTGATTGGATATCATAAGACTATAACGAAGGGGATGACATATGGCTACATAGCGGTCATAAGCCATCACAGCCAACATTTGGCATTCAGAAATTACAAACATGGCAAAAAAATAGAATTGAGTCATACACTCAGAGTAGGAAATAGTGTTTTTCTCTGACACAAAGTTCACTAGCATTTTGGAAGTTATGATAATTGATTGACAGAGATCAATGAAGGACAAACTGCAGAGGAAATAGTACATGGGGGTATGAATATTAGAACTGAGTCTAATCAATATGATCATGCCCAGGTTCCCACATACAGTGACCACATAGATACCTAGGAAGAGGAGCAAGAGGGGCAGCTGGAGTTGTGGCTGGTCTGTCAGTCCTATAAGGATGAACTTGGTCATTAGTGAATAATTACTTGTAGCCATTCTTTTTGAGTATAAAGTAAAAGGAAGCAATAACCTGTAAATATTAGGGGAAAAAAGAAGTCATTATTACAAGTCTTAGGTGAGGGCACACACAAAAGAATGAAATTATAAAGTCCATTTTTATTCTTTTTTATTTCTGTTTTTTCTACAATGAGGGAATTATATACAATGAGGGAGTTATAGGGAAAAATTGTATATATAATGTAGTTAAAATTTGCCCACTTGTATATTGATTACTATTTATCAGTTTCAAAATTTGTAACTTACTTTGATCAATACCTGAGATAAAAATATAGATGATATGCACATTAATTTTGAACTTGATAAAACTTGTAGAGATCATTAACATAATTTGACCAAAATGTGATCCAGAAATGTCATGACCACTTTGGACAATTGTTTGAATCTAACATATTGAAATTTAATAAGGGTAAAAGTAAAATCAAGGTTAGTACTTAAAAGAATCAGTTTCAAGACCAAAAAGGATGGAGAAATGTTTAAAAGTCTGTTTGTCAAAAATCCAGGGTGCATAATAGTCTATAAACTCAGTATGGCTCAACAATATAATGTAGCAAAGAATTAATATAATATCATGCTACATGAAAACAGATATAGATTCTAAAAATTAGGATGTGACCATTGGTTAAACCATCTGTTGGGTACTTTGTCCAGGCTTCCCCACCCCCATAATTGAGAAGGGACATTAACCAGGTAGAAAAAATCCAGAAAAGACCAATGAAGGTCATGAATGATCTTGTGTGCATGCCATATAAAGATAATTTGAATGACTTGGGAAGGTTTAATCTGTAGAAACAAAGAATGAAGGTGACATGATAACTGTTTCCTTAGTGTTTCTAAGGGCTGTCGCATGAAAAAAGATTTCAACTTGTTCAGGTTATGCCCAAGAGCAATGCATGAAAATTGCAAAAAGGCACATTTAGGCTTCATGTAAGAATGAAATGTATAACAATTGTAAAGAACTCAAAGTGACCTGAATTGCCTTGGCGGGAGTGAGTTCCCTTTAATGCATGTTTTCAGGCTGAGGCCAAATGACCATCACTGCTGTTGTGCGTATTAGACAGAAGTTGTAAGGTATGGTTTGTACTAGGTGGAAGGTCCCTGCCAACTCCAAAATTCTGCAATTTTATATTTCGGAATTGTGGCTACTCAAACTTCCAAAGTGTATATTTTTTTCAACATCCTACTTCTATTTTTCAGTCCCATCCCATTATAGAGATAGATAGAATGGAGTGTAGAGATAGCGTTTCTTTTTCAAAATCCTGAAATTCCAAGATAGAATAATGTCAACTTAATCAAATATTCACCTCCCTACAGGATTTTAGAGGCTTTTCACCCAGAGTTCTTGCAGATAAATGTCTTCTATGAAGATTTTTCTGGTCTTGAATTAAATCCTTCTAATCTTTTAATGCTGTGGGAATTAGGACACATAATCTAGTTTCTGAAATGTTCTGGCAATTTATTTGATCTGAAGATAATTATTTCTAATTGTGATTTTAGCCAAGGTATGCTCTTTATTCATAGGGTAAGAAACAGTATTTATCAGTGTCAACAGAGTTTCTGATGATGTAGCTTGAGGTTTTTATGGTTGTTTATATGCTTTCTGGGACCTGATTCGTAATTCACAGACTGGGGATCCCACAGGGATTTATATCATAAGGGACCACCCCTTTCTGGAAAGAAGTCATTGATATTTTTCTTTTGCTCTCAGTTCTTTTTTATTTTCTTTCCAGGTGCACAATGATCTTTTCACATCATGATCCCATTGTTTTATCTAGCAATTCTGACTTCCAGATGCAATTTGAATTGGGGACTAAGAATCTTCAGTAGTATCTAAATAATGAATAATATTTTTCATGATTTAAGTATTTTAAAATCAGAGGTCATGGTAATTGAGGATGTGGGATAATTGGTAGACTTGAAGATTCAAGGAAGGGATGAGAAATACTAGAAAAGAAGTGTGAAAGTCAAGCATTAAACTTATTGATGAAGGGATAAAGTGAACTAGAAGGCTCATAGTTGACACTAACAAGGATCTCAATATGAGTTGCTGAGTGGTGGGGATAGACTAAAAGTCTGGAGGTGGCAAGGCAAAGTAAAACCATATGAACTTTTTTCTTTCGGATCCTATGTTTTAGATAGTGTGTGACAAGGCATTTAAATCCTTGAAATGGGTACCCAAAGACATCATGTCTTCAACAGAATGCTAGGTCTCAGAAGAACCAGACAATGGAAGAAGTACAATAATAAAGAATAAGCTTAAAAGCTTCTCTTGAAAGGGAATTTATTGATAATTGAGAAGAGTTCGGGAGTGCACAGTGAAAAGGAATGAACTGTGATAACTTAGGGATAGATTAACAGTAGTTGCCAGCACTTCTTCAGTTGCTTATCTCCCCTGTAAAAATATTTTCTGATCTTTGGTTCCTTGTGCATATGGCTTCTGTTCAGCCTGTACATTGAGATAACGTGGTTTCTATAGATGAGCTCTGTAGAAAGCTGTGGTGGTCTATGTACTGTGAGGTACCCTGGAAGATATACTTACTTTGGAGCAAATAATCTGAGTGGTAAATGGTTCTGGGTTTTTTTTTTTCAAATAGACCCAAAAGACAAGGGAAAATTTCCTACAAAACAACAGTAGAGATACGGAATTTTTGGAGCTAAATTGCCAAGCATTCAAATTGTATTGGAGAGAATGCAACTCTGGACAACTCACACAGGGCAAGTACTCATAAGAGGGTTGGAAAAAATGATACAAGGACATTATCAAGGTATCTCTTATGAGCTTTAGAATTCATTGTATATGAGAGACGGGCACAAGTCTATCCTGTATTATGTTCCTCCATCAGAGAACATGTTATGCTTTATGAGCAAAACAGAATTGAATTAGCTCAGAAGATACATGAGATGTGCAAAGTTAGAAAAAGCCACTCCAAATGTTCATAGGGACTATTTGTGTCCAACTGGTGGCAGAGAATTTGGAGCTTATATTAATCTGATCAGCCACAGTTAGACATATTGACTCTAACATGGTGAATTTATTTGGATTCTCTTTAAGAATGAAGAACAACACCCAAGCAAGATAGAGACTGTAGGTATAATGTAAATTTGAATGGATGACAGGAAAAAATGTATTAAGGGGTGAGAAAAAGGATTACACTGGGAGCTGAAGAAAGGGAGGAGTAAATTATTTCAAATGAAGAGGAGATAAAAGCTTATTATAGTGGAGGGGAAAATGAAACGGTGGGTGGTGGGCAATACTTGAACCTTACTCTCATTAGAATTGGCTCAAAGATGTTGGTGGAGCTGTGAACGGATCCAGCCATTCTGGAGAGCAATTTGGAGCTATGCTCAAAAAGTTATCAAACTATGCATACCCTTTGACCCAGCAGTGTTTCTATTGGGCTTATATCCCAAAGAAATCATAAGGGAAGGAAAGGGCCCCACATGTGCAAGAATGTTTGTGGCAGCTCTTTTTGTAGTGGCTAGAAATTGGAAACTGAAGGGATGCCCATCAATTGGAGAGTGGCTGAATAAATTATGGTATATGAATGTTATGGAATATTATTGCTCTGTAAGAAATGACCAGCAGGACGATTTCAGAGAGGCCTGGAGAGACTTGCATGAACTGATGCTCAGTGAAGTGAGCAGAACCAGGAGATCATTATTCACGGCAACAACAATACTATATGAGGATCAGTTCTAATGGACATGACTCTCTTCAACAATGAAATATTTCAAACCAGTTCCAATTGTTCGGTGAAGAGAGCCATATATACCCAGAGAGAGGGATGTGAAATGTGGACCACAACATAACATTTTCATGTTCTCTATTGAGGTTTGCTTACATTGTATTTCCTTTATTGGATTATTCTTTCTGGTAGATATGATTTCTCCTGCACAAAAAATGATGCAATAACTATACATATATTCAATATCTTAAGTATTCTAACATAATTATCATGTAGTGGATGTCCTGCCATCTAGGGGAGGGGTGGGGAGCAGGGGGGAAAAATTTGTAACAGAAAGCTTTGTAAGATTTAATGTTTAGTAATTACCCATACATATGTGTTACAAATAAAAAAGTATTAATAAAAAAAAGAATTGGCTCAAAGAAGAAATAATTTGCACAATGAATTGGAGATAGAAATCTATTCTACCTTACAAGGGAAGTTAGACGGAAGAAAGAAAAGATAAGAGGGGCATGACAGAAGAGATGGCAGACTGATAGAGTGAATGTTCAGAAACAAAAAACACTGGTGAGGAAATGACAACAAAACAAAAAGACCCCAGCTATCTTCTTTCACAACTAGAAAAATCTAAAAAAATATAAATAAATAAAGAAATTAAGGAGGAATTAATAGAATTTTAGAACAGTTTTGACAGTCTTCTGGAGAAAAATGAATGGGAATAGAAAAGAATATGGCTTTTTTCCAACAAAGGTCAATGAAAGATAGATTAAAAAATAATTTGAAACTAAACAATCTAATCTTAAAGAACAGATGGGAATGAGCATTGTTTGAAATTTAATCCCATCAGATTTGGATCCAAGAGGACATAAGATACAGTTATAGGATAAATAAAGGAATTTGTGTTACCTTATGGGGAAGTAGGAGGGGAAGAGGGAAAGAAAAAAGGCAAAGGAAAAGGGAAGGTTGATAAAAGGGAGGGAAGAAGTAGAAGGCAAACGGAATAAGAAAAGGGGGGTTCAGTTAGGAAAGAAGGCAGATTAAAGGAGATGGGGGTATGAAGGAAAACACTGGTGAGGAGGGAAAGGAGAGAGAAAAGTATAAAAGGATAAAAATAGGATTCAGGGAAATAGAGAACTAGTAATCTTAACTGTGATTGCTATTAGAATGCACTCTCCCACAAAATAGAAGTGGATAACTGGATTAAAAGCTAGAAAACTATAATATGCTGTTTATAAAAAACACATTTGAAACAGAGAGCTACACATAGAATAAAGGTAAAAGGCTACAGCAGAATATATTATGTTTGAGCAGAAGCAAACAAAACAAAACAAAACAAAAAATAGGGGGAGCAATTCTGATCTTAGGCAGAGCAAAAGCAAAAATAGATCTAATTAAAAGAGATAAGAAAGGAAGCTACATTTTCTTCAAGGGTACTATAGATAATGAAGTAATAGCAATACTAAACATAGACACACCATATAGAAAAGCAGTCAAATTCTTAGAGGAAAAATTAAATGAGTTGTAGGAAAAATAGACAGCAAAAATATATTAGAGTCTCAACCTCCTTCTTTCAAAACTCTATAAATCCAACCACAAGATAAATGAAAAAGAGTTGAAGGTATTGAATAGATTTTTTTAAAAGTTAGGTGCAATAGACTTCTGGAGAAAATTGAATAGGCATAAAAAGGAATATATATATATTCCTCATCAGGATGTGGCACTTACACAAAAACTGGTCATATATCAGGGCATAAAAAGCTTACAATCAAATGCAGAAAGGCGAAAATATTCAATGTATCCTTTTCAGATCATGACACAATAGAATTATGTGAAATAAAAGACCATAGGAAATTACTTCAAAAATTAATTGGAAGCTAAATAATTTAATCCTAAAGAATGTATAGCTCAAACATCAATTCATAGAAATTATCAATAATTGCATCCAAGAGAATGATTATAGTGAGACAATACATCAAACTATTTTTAGGGTGAAATTTTATATCTCTAGATGCTTACATGAATAAAATAAAGAGAAGATGAATGAATTGAGCATACAACTAAATAAGAGGGAAAAAAGCAAATTAAAGATCTCCATTTAAATACCAATTTTGAAATTTTTAATCTCAAAGGAGACATTAATAAAATTGAAAGTAAGACAACTATTGTACTAATGAATAAAACTAGGAATTGTTTTTATGAAAAAAAACAACCCAAAATAGATAAACTTTTGGTTAATTTGATTAGAAAAAGAAAAGAAGAAAATGGAATTACTGACATCAAAAATGGAAAGAGTAAATTTACCCCTAATGAAGAAGAAATTAAAACAATAATTAGAAGTAATTTTGCCCAGTGTATGCCAACAAATCTGACAATTTAATTGAAATGGATGAATAGTAAAAAATGCAATTTCTTAGATTAATAGAAGAGAAAATAAAATACTTAACCTCATTTTATAAAAAGAGAAATTGAACAAGCCATGAATGAACTGTGTCAGAAAAACTTTCTAGGGCTAGATGAATTTGCAAGTGAATTCTACCAAACATTTAAAGAAAAATTCCAATATGATATAAACTGGGAAAATTGGCAAAGAAGGAGTTCTACCAAATTCCTTTCATGATACTAATATGGTACTGCTACCTAAAACAGAGAAAGAAAATTATAGAACAATTTCCCTAATGAATATTGATGAAAAAAATTAAATAAAATATTAGTAAAGAGATTACAACTTATTACCAGGGTACTACAATATCACCAAGTAAAATTTATGACAGGAATGCAGGACTAGTTCAATATAAGGAAAACCATTAGCAAAGTTGACATTATCAATAACAAAACTAACAGAAATGTTAGTTTTAAAAATGGCTATAAAACTATGCATATACCCTTTGATACAGCAATGTAAGACTGGGTCTATATTCCAAAGAGATCATAAAAAGAGGAAAGGACTTAAATGCATCAAAATGTTAGTAGCAACTCTTTTTGTAGTGCCAGTGTATTGGAAAATGAATGGATGTCCATTAATTGGGGAGTGGCTGAATAAGTTAGGATATATGAATATAATTGAATATCATTGTTGTATAAAAATTATGAGTGGGCTGTTTTCAGAAAAGCCTGACAAAGCTTTTATGAACTGATACTGAGTGAAGTGAGCAGATCCAGGAGAAAAATGTACACATTAATAGCAAAACTAGGTGATTATGAAATATGATAGATTTTAACTCTTCCCAGTAATCCAGTGATCCAAGACAATTATAATAGACTAGGGATAGAAAATGTCATCCACATCCAGAGGGAGGATTGTTGTTCCTGAAGGTTGAAGCATACTATTCTTACCTTTTTTGTTTGTTTGATTGCCTTTTCCTTCTTTTGCTTACCTCCAGCCCTGATTCTGATTTTTATTTTACAAAAGAGAATATATTGTAAATATATGCTCATATATAGAATATGGAATATATTCAAAATAATTGTATGCGTATAACCTGTATCAGATTGTTTGATCTCTTGGAGAGGGGAGAAGTAAGTAAGAAAAAATTTGGTACTCAAAATCTTACAAAAATGAATGTTGAAAATTATCTTTACAGTGTTTTCTTGGGAATCCACAAGGTACTTTCTTTGGTAATGTATAGGTTTGATTCACTTTGATTCCCAATAATTATGTAGAGATATTCCCAGATGTTTAGATATTTTAGGACCTGGGTTCCTTTTGATTTTTATTCACACATGTGAATTGCATCTACCAACATTAACAGTGTCTTGGATAGTCAGGTGATTCCCTCAATCCCAGCATGTATCAGCAACCAAGATCCTCAGTTGTGCCTCAATAGTAGCAGAGCAGACCAGCAGGATAGCCACCAATACCTGTACAGAAAGCAAATTGCCAGCCTGGGAAAGCAGGCAACAATAGTCAGGACTAAATTAAGCTAACTCCAGAGCTCTAAATCACTACTAATCTACTAATCACTAAATACTAGGGGACCCTGTGTTGAAAGACAATGCTCAGAGATCCACAGGAAGCTTGAAAAAGCACCCTCTGTGCCCCAGATGCAGAACTCAACTTTAAAGATCACAAAATAAGGAAAGAATAGAAAGAAAGAAAGAAAATGAGCAAGAAATAAAAAAGAAACTTCTACTTAGAAAGCTCTATGGTAAGAGAGCTTAAGGAAAGACAAAAACACTAGTTTAGAAGAGGACAAAATGCCTGTGTGCAAAATGCCAAAGGAGGATATTAACTGGTCTCAATCCAAAGAGCTTTCTTGGGAAAACTTATAAAGGATTTTAAAAGCCAAATAAGAGAGGCAGAAGAAAAACTGGGAAAAATGAGAGATATGCAAGAGAGAGTCAACATCTTGGAAAAGTTAAACAATTCCTTACAAAATACAAATGGCCAAATGCAAAAAAACCCAAAACAAAACCCAAAACAACAACAACACACACACACATAACATCTTTACAAGTCAAATTAATCAAATGGAAAAGGAGATACAAAATTATACATTAAAAACTAGAACTGGGCAAATGGAAGCCAATGACTCCATGAGACACCAAGAATCAGTCAAATAAACTAAAAAGAATAAAAAAAATATAAGAACATGTAAAATGCTCCATTGGAAAAACAACTGACTTGGAAATAGATCCAGGAGAAAAACTTAAAAAATTTGTGGACTACCTGAAAGCCATGACCAAAAAAAGAGTCTGGACAGCATTTTTCAAAAACAAAATCAATAATGAAACATGCCCTAATATATTAGAATCAGAGGCTAAAATAGTCATTGAAAGAATCCATTGATAATTCCCTGTAAGAGCTCCCCCAAGGAACACTTCAAAAACTATTGTAGTAAAATTCTAGGACTATAAGGTCAAGGAGAAATTACTACAAGCTGCTAGAAAGAAACAATTCAAGTATTGAGGACCCATCATCAGTATTACTCAGGATTTGGCAACTTCCACAATAAAGGATAAAAGGCTGTATAATTCCATATTCCTGGAGAGCAAAGTACCTTGGGTTATAATCAAGAATCAATTACTCAGCAAGACAGAGTAATTTTTCAGAAGAGGAGATGCATATCCAATGAAGTAGGGACTATCAATCCTTTCTGATGCAAAGACCAGAACTAAACAGAAAATTTGATCTTCAAATACAAGAATCAAGAGAAGCATAAAAAGGTAAACAAGAAATAAAAAACCTCACATTTTTGAAGGTTAAACTGTTTACATCCTACATGAGAAGATGATAATTATAACTCTTGAGCACTGTATCTTTTATTAGAGCTATTAGAAGAGGTATAGAATAGATAGAGGGTGTGGGTATAAGTTGACTTTGAAGTGATGATAGTAAAAAAAGAAATTAAGACATGGAAAAAGGATTGTGTTTGGTGAAAAGAAAAGGAGAGGTAAAATGGCACAAATTATGCAACATGAAGAGGCCCAAAAGACCTATTATTGTAAAGGTAGAGAAGGGAGGGAAATGTGCATTGTCTGAAGCTTAATCTCATCAGTTTTGGCTCAAAGAAGGAATAATATATTCATTCATTTGGGTATAGAAATTTATCTTATCCTATTGGGTACTAAGAGGAGAAAGGGGCAAAAAAGTGAGAAAATGGCTAGAAAGGAGGGAAGAAAATGTAGGAGAAAGAGATGAGGAAGGAGGAGGGGGGATAGAAGGAAAGGCAGATTGAATGAAGGGATAATCAGAAACATATTTTTAGAGTGTCTAAAAGATAATGGCAATGAACGACAAGTGTAAGGATAACAAATGTCAAAAGCAATTTATACCTTTTTAATTTCAAGGTCTGGTAAACTTCTTGGTGACTCAACTCTCTGTTGTCAGGGCTAGCTTTTCCTTGGTCCCTAGGCAGCTTTTTACTTTCCTTCTAGACATTCTATTCCACTACTTATTTGTATCTATGTTTTCTGGACTATATTTGCCTCAACTCCCTGATAGTTGATTTACTCCTGTCAGTCTAATAACTGTATATCAAAATGACATGGCTGATTGAGAAGGGGTATTAGAGCTAATCCCTTTTCTTCATTTTCCATGAGTGATTACATCTCTGGGCCACCTCTTTACCAGTTAATCATAATGACAACACATGGATCCAGAAGAGTTAGATCAATGAAAGCTAGATATTCTAACAAAAATTAGATAATTTGTTTAAAAAAAAGAATAATCTTTTGAATCAGCTTCTTTCTTATTTAGAAAGAAAGGAGTTGGGGAAGAGAGGAAGAGAGACTGTACTTCATAGTCTGGTACCTGTTTTCCCTGCTGAATATTTAATAATCACCATTCCTATTCTGACTAGTGAAAGGGAAGGAAACTGCAAGGCCTGAAGCTGCAACAGCAAGTCCACAGACCTTTTGCACCCAAGGTCAAAGCAGCATTTACAAAATTTCCTAAGTTCCTCTTTCCATGATGTCATCTTCTATGCTAAATGTAATTCCCCCTTCTTAATTCTTCAATGTATATGCCATTCCACATTACTGTTGCAATAGTCACCTACTTCCAGCTGCAACTTCATATGTCATGTTACATACATGCTTATTTTAAATACATTTTTATTGATATTCTTTTATTCTCATATGATCAAAATTTCTCTAAATATTTCTTTCTTTTCCTTTCTCAGAGACCTCTGACATGGTACAAACACTTTTTTAATAAAGAAAGGAAAGACAAAATGAGAGGAAAAAACCCAGACACAATAGATTCATTGAAAAAAAATTGAACATATATGCAATTTTTCACACTTGCTATAGGCATAGCTTTAAAATTGTAAGTGATACAATAGTCTGTCCCACAACTCATGCTTTGATAGCTTCTGTTGGCTCTAAGTCTGAGACAGTCTCAGTTCTTCACTGCACAGGTAGAAAAATTCTATAAGGCTGTACCAACATATACCAGAAATATTTCTCCCTATCTGCATGAGATCATCTGAAAAGCTGTTTTTATGAATAAGGAGCTTCTTCCATATTGTTATGGGGTTATTAAATGGGTCCTTAATATTTTCTCTATACCATCCTCTTCCATTTAAGGTGTAATTTCCCCATACCTTTTAATTTCTTTGTATTGTTGACTGCATAATGTTTTAGAGAAAATAAAACACCAAGAGTGAAGAGACTAAGTTGAAGACCTTGTTTTGTTATTGATTTGCTCTGTGACTTTGGGCAAGTCATGTACCTTTTTGAGTACAATTTCTTGAACTGAAACACAAGTGGGTGGGAACTGAAAAATTTAAAATCCTTCTTAAGCTTTAATGCTTTCTGCCTCATTTATGTTGTGAAACCTTGGAAATTTAACTTCTAGTTGCAGCAGTCACTGCTCCACAGAAAGTTATCCATGAAAATTATGTTTCTATACATCTTTATTTAAACTAGAAGAATCATCACTTTTAATATAAGGTGCATATCAATCCTTGGATGAATTTCACAGATATTCTCTTAATTTGAAATTCAAGCCAGAGTTGTAAGAGAAAGGCAAATCTGTAAAGAGAAATGCAACTTACCCTTGTTTAAGATATACCCTCAAAGCATCTCTGAGTTGGGCCTTAAATTAATTATATTGTTGGAGGAGGATATGTGGTTTGTACAAAGATTTCTCCTTTTCTCTCCATTGACCTCTCCTTTCTCTCCCCCTTCCCTGATGTGTTCCCCCCATCCCTGCCAGAAAACCAATTTTCCTTAAATCAATTATTCTGATATTGCTCTTTTCAATAAAATGTTTTTTTTATCACTTTATTCAAGGCAATTTTAACATCCTTATTTCTCAGACTGTAGATGAGGGGATTTAGCATGGGCACAATGATAGTGTAAAACACAGAGGACACTTTCCCCTGATCCATGGAACTCACTGAAGATGGCTGCAGGTACATGAATGCAGCGGAGCCAAAAAAGACACCCACTGCTGCAATATGGGAGCTGCAGGTACTGAAGGCTTTTGATCTTCCTTCAGTGGATTGAATTTTTAAAATGCTAGCAATGATCAAAACATAAGAGCAAATAATGGTCAAGGTTGGGAAGAGGATATTAAAGGTGCTGAAGGCCAGAGCCACCACTTCATTGACATATGTATTAGAACAAGAGAGCTTCAAGAGTGGAAAGAGATCACAAAAATAATGATTAATCCTATTTTCCTTACAGAAGAGCACTCTAAGCAAACAGCTCATATGAGTTGTAGCCCCAATGAGGCCCAAAGCATACACCCCACTCACCAACCATGAACACACCTGATAAGACATCATAAGGTTATAATGAAGGGGATGGCATACAGCAACATAGCGGTCATATGCCATCACAGCCAACATTTGACATTCAGAAATTGCAAAAAAGGCAAAAAAATAGAACTGTGCCATGCAGTCAGGGTAAGAGATGGGGTTCTTCTCTGATAGGAAGTTCACCAGCATTTTAGGTGTGATGGCAGTTGATTGACAGAGATCAATGAAGGACAAACAGCATAGAAAATAGTACATAGGGGTGTGGAGATGAGAACTGAGTCTAATCAATATGATCATGCCTAGGTTCCCCACCACAGTGACTGCATAAATCCCTAGGAAAAGGAGTAAGAGGGGTAGCTGGAATTCTGGTTGGCCTGTCAGCCCTATGAGGATGAATTCAGTGACTAGGGAATAATTTCCTTTCTCCATTCTTTTGATTGTAGAGCAGGAAGAGTTAAGAATCTTTAAACATGGAGAAAAAAACAGAACAACAAAGAAAGTGTCTTCATTATTACCAGTTTCAAATGATCTCAAACAGAATAAAATTACACATAATCATCTAATCTTTGGCCAATTCCATTTTCCTACAGTTATTGAACATCAGCCTTTATAGTTACATAATGCTTACATACCAGTTTATTGGAAAGAGTCATGTCTAATCTTATATAGCATAATTTTTACTTATAATTATTTTATAACCATTCTTGCTTTTAAAGTTCTTTAATCATAACCAGTAATATATGCAACAAATACTGAAGTTGGAATTCCATGTATAAAAATCTTAGATAATATTGAGATTCTATTTCTTAGAGCTAGTAAGTGCAAGAGAACTTAAAATTAATTTTCACTTGATGATTCTTACTTATAGTAGTTTTATCTTGACCTTTAAATGATGTTTTCTGCAATTATCAAAATGACTTTGGAGGTGACAAAGGCAATAAAGATATCACCTAAATCTAATACTGATGCAATTCAGGAGGAGATATAATTCTTTCCTTTCTTCAATCTAGCAATTTGCCTGTGTCCTTTCCACTCTACATCTGAAATATCACAAAATTCTGTTCATAGCCATGCAACTTTCCAGAAAGCACTATTGGAACTTGCCAACTTGGGAAGTTGGATTTTATTTCCATTTTTGTGATAATGAAAAAGATTCTCAGTGAAGTTCATTTACTGCTAAGGCAAACAGTTGAAAATCAATGAGTTAAGATGGAGGTGTGGAAGAGCTCTATGAATATAGTTCTTAGGGGCTGAAGATTGTTTTTAAAATAATGACAGGTTGATATGATCATTATGCAGGGAACTATTGTAATATATAGTGAACCTACATTTTGTCAAAGTATTTCATAAAAACCATATTATAGAAAAAATGAAGTGAAATGTATTGGACATAGTTGTTATTGAGTGAACTCAAAAAGAGTAGTTTTAATTTTAAATCGCTATATTGGAAGATCATATTCAGCAGGATGCTTTGGGAATTCTTGCTTGATTTTGTGTTGTTAAATACCTTGGATAGAAGTATAGATGATATGCTTATCAAATCCAAATACTTTAAAAAGCTTAGTGAGATGAGTAACTTGCATTAAATTTCCAATTTTATCTAAACAAGATCCCAAAACATCACTACAGGTTAAAAACTGGGCTGAATCTTTTATGATGAAGTTTAATACAGACATAAATGTAAAATTATAAACAGCAGCTAAAATGTATTTCATTAGTTCAAAAAATATAAAGATATGTTTAAAAGGCAGTTTGTTTGACAAGGATTTGGATTTTTTAAGTTGACTAGAAATTCAATATAGTTAAGACATATAATAAGGCAGTCAAAAAAAACTAATATAATTTTGGTCTACATGAAGATATTCTTAACCTCCAGGATTCATCAGTGTCAGCAGAGCTGTTTTTCATGTATCTGAAAACTTTTATGGCTCTATATAAGATTATTGGGATTTCATTAGTAATGCACAGTCAGAAGCTTCTGTACTAGCTCTGTTGATAATTCTACCACATTCTACTTTGTTCAAACCACAAATAGTACATTTTATCCTGTTCTGTTTGCTGCAGTTTAGGAAGGACACTGAGAAACTGGAGAACATTCAGGAATGGGCAAAGAGGGTCATGAATATGAATACATTATAAGGATAATTTGAACTAATTCTGAAATTTTAGCCTGGAGAGAGGGAGAATCAGAGAAACATCACAATTATTTTCAAGTATTTTAAATGCTCTGATGTTGAAAAGGGATTAGAGTTTTCAATTTTTCTCCAAAGAAGAGTCAAGAGCAATGCATGAAAGTATCAAAGAGGCAAATTAAGGTTTGATGTGAGGGTAAAAATCTCTAATAATTATACACAAGTCAAAATGAAATAGGTTGCCTTAGCAGTAGAAGAATCCACCTCAAAGCAGGTCTTCAAATGGAAGTAAGATGACCATCACTGTTGTATAGATATTTGGCAAAGTTGTGGCTCATAGCTTAAAACAGGCAAAAGGTCCTTTCAAACCCTAAAATGTTGTAGTACTATAATTCTGAATTGGTGTTTTTCATGCCTCCAAAATCTATTTTTGAAACCACCTGTTCCCAGTCTTTAGTTCTATGCTATTGCCAGTCATGCCAGAATTGAAGAAGAGTCATCATCTTTGCCTTTGTAAAGTCCTGAGGTTTTGTTAATCTCCATTTAGAAGAAAGAATAATTTGAAATTAAACAAACACTTACCTTCTAACATTGAATTCTAAAGGCTCCTCATCCACAGAGTCCTATCAGGTCAATGTTTTATGTGAAGATTAGTATTATATATTAATATATATGTATATATATAGAAGCTTCTAATTCTTTTTAGTAGGACATAAATTGTCTCTAACGTGCCTTGGGAATTTATTTTATTTGTGGATGATTATTCCTAATTGTGACCTTATGCAGAGTATCATCTTCAGCTATAGAAAAATAGTGTTGATCAGTGTCAACATAACTCTTGATAATGTGTCTTAAGTCTTTTATGGCTGTTTATAAGAACCCTGGGATCTTATTAGTAATCTACAGAAGCTTCCAAAGAGACCTATCTCATAAGGGATTTCCCTTTTCTGGGAAAAAGGTCATGAATACTTTCTTTAATCTCTTAATTCTTTCAATTTTATTCACTCTCTATGTTTACAATGAGAATTTCAGAACATGATTTCTAGATAATCTCTAGAATTTTTTGTATCTGGAACAAAGTTATCTCAGTTGGGGTTTAGAAGTTTGGGATAAAGTCTGAAATATAAATATTCCTCCTGGATGAAGTAGTCTGAATTCAGAGATCATTAGTTGATAAAATTGGGCAGCTGGGAGACCTGAGTGTTCATGAGAGGGAGAAGGAGGATAATACAGGTGAAAATCAGATGCTGAACTTACTGGGGAAGAGATGAATTGAATTAGAGTTCCACAGATGACAACTATAAGGATCTCAAAATAAACACTGCCTGAGTTACAGGGGTTGCAAGGCCAAGTCAAGTATATATTAGCTCTTTTCTGGATCCTGTATGTGAGAGGAACCTTACAGCTTTGAAAATGCTATCCACAGATATTATTTCTGCAGGAGAGTGCTAGGTTTCAGTGAACACCAAAAAATTGATGAAATTATGAAAAGCAAGTTTAGGAGGAAAGGGATTATTAGAGAAGAATTCTAGAGTATTCAGTGAAAAGTGGTGAGCTGTGATAGCTTAGAGCATGTCTAACAATGTCCTACAGCATTTCCTTAGCTGCTTATCTCCTATAAATATATTTACTCATTCTTGGTCTCTAGTACATGATTCCTCTGTTCAAGCAGTACATTGAGAGGGCTTTGTTCCTGCAGATGTGTAGTAGTAGAGAGTTGTGGTTGTCAAGGTCCCCTGTATACCTTATGTATGTGTCAGCTCTTTTTTTTCCTAATCAAATGAGTAAGGTGTCTGAGTAGACAATTTTGCAACCAAAGATTAAAAAAAAAAGTTTGTTTCTTCATGTCAGGATCTTGGATAAAGTTCTGGTGTCGTGGTGTTATAGTGTACATCTGAGTATTTTTGTCTATTTTTGGCTAGATAGAAAATTGTTAAACAGAAGATTGGGGAAAATGTCTTATAAGAATTCAGTAGGAAAAATGTCAAATTATGAAACTATTATAACCATAGCACCAAAATAGCAATAGTTTGCATTATAATGATGACAATCAACTGTGGCAGCTATTTTTCATGCTTGGAACTGTTGAAAAAAAGACACAAGACTCAATTGTTGAGAATACTATAAAGGGAATTTTTTTCAGTGATTTGTTCAACTACGATAAATTTATGCATCTATTGGTCTCAGAGCTCTGCCCAACCCTCTGAAAACATTTTTTATGGGCCAATCATCTTTGATGCCTTCATCTGTTAATTTGCCCATTAATTCTCACAGCTCTGTTTCTTATTACATTGCTTTCTTGATAAATCCAGCAGGGAAGGACTGCACTGATACTGTGTTGGAATACACATTATTTAGAAGCTCTTCAGATTAAGCAGATATACTGGGAACTTGAGTGATAAAAGCACATAGATTCCTAGGTTGATTTACATCTTTTCCACTTTCAAAATAATTGATGTCTTTTGTTGATTTAATCAACGAATCTGCTTTCTCCACTGAGTTGGATTCCTTTACCACTATGTTCTTTTGCTCTCTGCTGGACACCTCTATCGAGATAGTCTTTCTCTTCCGGGGGTGGAGCCAAGATGGTGGAAATCAGACAGGAGTCTGTAACCTCCTCTAACCTTCCCTCAAACCAACAACATATGAAGCCTCTAGACTGATTTTGAAGCAAAAAAATCCACAATATCTGGAGGACAACACGATTCTAGAAGAAGATACTCTGGAAGAACTTCAAAACAGGTCTGTCTTAATTGGGCAGGGGGGTGGTCTGCTGAACCCAGACTGTAGCACAGGGAGACCAGGGCAGGGAGCTGGAGCAGGGAGCTGGAACAGGAGTCGGAACAGGAGTGGGAGCGTTGTGCTTTTCACACACCTGGGAGTCTTCTGCGGGCCTCTTGGGCCAATCTGTCCTGATTGTGGGCAGGTGGTTTGGAGGGTCTGCCTTTTGTGGGGGGTAGATTGTGAATCACTGAACCCCTGATGAGCATTGGACCTAGCTGCCATTAGAAAGCACCCTAGGGCAATCAATCAGTAGGACTGATCAGCACCTGAAATAATTCAATCAGCAGAACTGCCCAGTACCTGAAATAATTCAATCAGCAGAACTGCCCAGCACCTGACATAATTCAATCAGCAGAACTGCCCAGTTCCTGAAATAACTCAATCAGCAGAACTGCCCCAGGTCAAATTAAAGCAGCTGTCCCACCTTTGCCCTAAACAGACCTCACACCTTTAAAAAAAATGAATAAAAAACCAAAAAGAGCTCTCACCATAGACAACTTTTATGGAGAGAGGGAAGAACAGACCTCAAATCCTGAGGCGCCTAAAGGTAAAGCAACTCCAGAAAAAGCCCCAAAGAGAGACATAAACTGGTCTCCATGTCACAAGGCTTTCTTTGAAGATTACATAAAAGATCTTAAAAGAGAGTTAGAAGAAACATGGGGAAACGAAATGAGATCACTGCAAAATAAAATAGAAAAAATGGAAAAAGAATGCAATGAACAAAAAAATGTAATTGGTCAATTGCAAAAGGAACTAAAAACAGTAACTGAAGAAAATAAGACATTAAAAATTAGAATCAAACAATTAGAAATGAATGACTCATCAAGACTTCAAGAATCAGTGAAACAAAAACAAAAAAATGAAAAGATAGAGAAAAACATGAAATATCTCCTAGGAAAAACAACTGACCTGGAAAATAGATCTAGGAGAGACAATCTAAGGATTATAGGGCTTCCTGAAAGCCATGATGAAAAAAAGAACCTAGACACTATCTTCCAGGAAATCATAAAAGAAAACTGCCCTGATATTTTAGACCCAGAAGGCAAAATACTTATTGAAACAATCCACCAATCACCTCCTGAAAGAAACCCCAAAATTAAGTCCCCCAGAAATATTGTGACTAACTTCCAGAACTATCATACCAAGGAAAAGATATTACGAGAAGCCAGAAAGAAACAATTTAAATATCGGGGAGCCACAATTAGGATCACACAGGACCTAGCAGCTTTTACTTTGAAGGATCGAAGGGCCTGGAATCAGATATTCCGAAGGGCAAAGGAACTTGGATTACAGCCAAGAATAAATTACCCATCTAGAATGAGCATTATCTTCCAGGGAAGAAGATGGTCATTCAATGATATAGGAGAATTTCACCTATTTCTACTGAAAAGACCAGAACTGAACAAAAAATTTGATCTACAAACACAGAACACAAAAGAAACATAAAAAGGTAACAAGAAAAAAAAAACTCTTGAGAACTATATTTATGTTATAGATACTTATAGAATGAGGGTTGATTTTATGAATCTATTATTACATTATGATTATGATATGATTACTGTGATTTTATGATTATTATGATATGATAAACTGAAAAAGAAAATAGAGATAGAAAAGGGATAACACTGGAAGAAGAGGAAAAGGAGGTAAAATAAGGGAAATTACATCACATGTAGAGGCAAAGAAAGCTATAATGATTGAGGGGAAAAAAGGGAGGGGAATGAGAATTTGTTTAATCTCCATCTCATCATATTTGGCTCAGAGGGAATAATAGACATACTTATAAGGAAACAGGAGGGAAAGGGGGGGAAAAGGGGTGGGTGGGGCTCTAAAGGGGAAGGATTGTTTGAGGGAAGTGGTTATCAAAAGCAAAATAGTAGGGAGGAGGGAAAGGGGATAAGAAAGAGAAAAGCATAAGCTAGGGTAAATAAGATGGCAGGAAATACAGAATTAGTTATTTTAACTGTGAATGTGAATGGAATGAACTCTCCCTTAAAGCAGAAGCAGATAGCAGACTGGATTAAAAACCAGAATCCAACAATATGTTGTATACAAGAAATGCATCTAAAATATATAGATACATACAGGGTGAAGGTTAAAGGGTGGAGCAGAATCTATTATGCTTCAGGTGAACAAAAAAAAGCAGGGGTAGCAATCCTGATCTCAGACCAAGTAAAAGCAAAGATAGACTTAATTAAAAGAGACAAAGAAGGAAATTATATCTTCCTAAAGGGTACCATAGATAATGAAGCAATATCAATACTAAACATATATGCACCGAGTGTTATAGCATCAAAATTCCTAGAGGAAAAGTTCAGAGAGATGCAAGAAGAAATAGACAGCAAAACTATAATGGTGGGGGATCTCAACCTCCCTCTCTCAGAACTTGATAAATCAAACCACAAAATAAATAAGAAAGAAGTTAAGGAGGTAAACAAAATGTTAGAAAAGTTAGGTATGATAGATCTTTGGAGGAAATTAAATGGAGACAGAAAGGAGTTTACTTTTTTCTCAGCAGTCCATGGAACTTATACAAAAATTGACCGTGTGTTAGGACACAAAACCCTCAAAATCAAATGTAGGAAGGCAGAAATAATAAATGTATTTTTTCCAGATCACGACAGAATAAAAATCACATGCAATATAAGGCCAGGAGAAAATAGACCAAAAACCAATTGGAAACTAAATATTTTTATCCTAAAGAATGAATGGGTGAAACAGCAAATTACAGACACAATTACTAATTTCATCCAAGAGAATGACAATAATGAGACAACATACCAAAATTTGTGGGATACAGCCAAAGCGGTAATAAGGGGAAATTTTATATCTCTAGATGCTTATTTGAATAAAATAGAGAAAGAGAAAATCAATGAATTGGGCTTGCAACTAAAAAAGCTAGAGAAAGAACAAATTAAAAACCCCCAATCAAATACCAAACTTGAAATCCTAAAAATAAAAGGAGAGATTAGTAAAATTGAAAGTAAAAAAA
>JAJPUD010000497.1:458284-479272 GCA_023553655.1 Myrmecobius fasciatus
ATTATATTTGCTTGACATATTCAAGAGCACTTGATATTTTTCCAAATGTTTAGATCTGACTTTATTTGTGTGGAAAGTTTTTTGTAGTGTTTTATATGTTTATATAGTTTCTGACTTTCCCTTGGCAGATATATTCCCAAATATTTTATACTATCGACAGTTATTTTAAATGAATTTCTCTTTGTATCTGTTGCTATTGGATTTTGTAAGTGATATATAAAATGCTGATGATTTATGTGGATTTATTTTATATTCTACAACTTTGTTAAAGTTGTGGATTATTTCTAATAGTTTTTTAGTTAATTCTCTAGGGTTCTCTAAGTAGACCACATATCATCTGCAAAGAGTGATAATTTGATTTCCTCATGACCAACTCTGATTTCTTTAATCTCTTTGTCTTTTATTGCCAAAGCTAGCCTATCCAATACAATATTGAATAGTAATTAATCATGGTGTATTATTCTGGGAATGATTTTCTGTAATCTCTTTGCTAATATTTTATTTAAGATTTTTGCATCAATATTCATTAAAGAGATTGGTCTATAATTTCCTTTCTCTGTTTTTGTTCTACCTGGTTTAGGTATCAGTACCATTCTGTATCACTAAAGGTATTTAGTAAAAATGCTTCATTCCCTATTTTAAAAAAATAATTTATATAATATTTGAGTTAATTGTTCTTTAAATGTTTGGTAGAATTCACGTGTAAATCCATCTGGTCCTGGATATTTTTTCTTAGGGAGTTGATTAATGACTTGTTATATTTCTTTTTCTAAAATGGCACTATTTAAGTAATTTATTTCTTCTGTTAATCTGGGCAATCTATATTTTTGTAGGTATTCTTCCCTTTCACTTAGGTTATCAAATTTATTGGTATAAAGTTGGGCAAAGTAACTCCTAATTATTGTTCTAATTTCCTCTTCATTGGTGGAAAGTTCTCCCTTTTCATTTTTGAGACTAACAATTTGATTTTTCTCTTTCTTTTTTCTAATCAAATTAACTAGAGTTTTATCTATTCTGTTGTTTTTTCATAAAATCAACTTTTAGTTTTATTTATTAATTCAATAGTTTTTTTTTTAACTTTCAATTGTATTAATGTCTCCTATTATTCTTAGGATTTCAAGTTTGGTATTTGATTGGGGGTTTTCAATTTGTTCTTTTTCTAGTTTTTTTTTTTTTTAGTTGCAAGCAGAATTCATTGATTTTCTCTTTTTCTATTTTATGGAAATAAGCATCTAGAGAGATAAAATTTCCCCCTATTACCATTTTGGCTGCATTCCACAAATTTTGGTATGTTGTCTCATTATTGTTATTCTCTTGGATGAAATTTGTAATTGTGTCTGTAATTTGCTGTTTCACCCATTTGTTCTTTATGATGAGATTATTTAGTTTCCAATTGCTTTTTGGTCTATTTTCTCCTGGCCTTATATTGCATGTGATTTGAAAAAACACATTTAAGATTTCTGCCTTTCAGTATTTGATTTTGAGTTTTTTATGTCCAAACACATGGTCAATTTTTGTATAAATTCCATGATCCGCTGAGAAAAAAGTAAACTCCTTTCTGTCCTCATTTAATTTCCTCCAAAAATCTATCATACCTAATTTTTCTAACATTTTGTTTACCCTCTTAACTTCTTTCTTATTTATTTTGCGGTTTGATTTTTCTAGTTCTGAGAGAGCAAGGTTGAGATGCCCCACTATTATAGTTTAGCTGCGTATTTATTCTTGCATCTCTCTGAACTTTTCTTCTAGGAATTTCCATGCTATACCACTCGGTGCATATATGTTTAGTGTTGATATTGCTTCATTATCTATTGTACCCTTTAGTAAGATATAGTTTCCTTCCTTGTCTCTTTTAATTAGATCTATCTTTGCTTTTACTTGATCTGCAATCAGGATTGCTACTCCTGCTTTTTTTGTTCACCTGAAGCATAATAGATTCTGCTCCAGCCCTTTACCTTCATTCTGTATGTATCTTTATGCTTTAAATGTGTTTCTTGTAAACAACATATTGTTGGATTTTGCCTTTTAATCCAGTCTGCTATCTGATTCCCCTTTATGGGAGAGTTCATCCCATTCTCATTCACAGTTAAAATAACTAATTCTGTGTTTCCTGCCATCTTATTTACCCAAAGTTATGTTTTGCTCTTTCCTATCCCTCTTCCCTCCTCCCCAATATTTTGCTTTTGATGACCACCTCCCTCAAACAGTCCTTCCTCTTTAGAGCCCCACCCCTTTTTTACACCTTTCCCCTAATTCTTCTGTTTCCCCTTCTATTAGTATTTCTCTTTCTTTTCCCCCTTTCCCTCCTATTTCTTTATAAGGTGAAACAAGTTTCTTTTTGATATCAAATATATCTATTATTCTCTCAGAGCCAAATCTGATGAGATTAAGATTAGCACAATGCTCATCCCCCTCCCTTCTTTCCCTCAATTATAATGAATTTTCTTTGCCTCTTCATGTGATGTAATTTTCCTTATTTTACCTCCTTTTTCCTTTTCTTCCAGTGTGATCCCTTTTCTATCTCTAATTTCTTTTTCATAGTATCATAATAAAATCAATTTATACCCTCATTCTCTAAATATATCCATAACAGAAAATATAGTTCTTAAGACTTTTTTCCTTTTTACCTTTTTATGTTTATGTTGAGTTCTGTGTTTGGAGATCAAATTTTTTGTTCAGTTCTGATCTTTTCATTAGAAATAGGTGAAATTCACCTATATCATTGAATGTCCATCTTCTTTCCTGAAAGATAATGCTCATTTTAGCTCAATAGCTTATTCTTGGCTGTAATCCCAATTCCTATGCTTTTTGGAATATCAGATTCCAGGCCCTTCGATTCTTTAAGGTAGAAGTTGCTAGGTCCTAGGTTATCCTAATTGTGACTCCTTGGAATTTAAATTATCTCTTTCTGGTATTTTGCCTTGGTATGATAGTTCTGAAATATAGCCACAATATTTCTGGGGGATTTAATTTTGGGATTTCTTTCAGGAGGTGATCAGTGGATTCTTTTGATGGCTATTTTACCTTCTGATTCTAAAATATCAGGGCAGTTTTCTTTCATGATTTCCTGTAAGATGATATCTAGGTTCTTTTTTTCATCATGGCTTTCAGGAAGCCCTATAATCCTTAGATTGTCTCTCTTAGATCTATTTTCCAGGTCAGTTGTTTTTCCTAGGAGATATTTCATATTTTCTTCTTTTTTTTCATTTTTTTGTTTTTGTTTGACTGATTCTTGAAGTCTTGTTGAGATATTCACTTCAATTTGTTCCATTCTAATTTTTAGTGTTTTATTTTCTTCAGTTACTATTTTCAACTCTTTTTGCAAATGGCAAATTTAATTTTTTTGTTCATTGCATTCTTTTCCCATTTTTTTCCATTTTTTTGCAATCATCTCATTTCATCTCCCCATATTTCTTCTAGCTCTCTTTTAAGATCCTTTATGCAATCTTCAAAGAAAGCCTTGTGTCATGGGGTTAAGTTTAGGTCTTTCTTTGGGGCTTTTTCTGGAGTGGCTTACCTATAGGGACCTCAGGATTTGAGGTTTGTTCTTCTCTCTCTCCATAAAAGCTGTCTATGATAAAATTTCTTTTTGGTTTTTTATTCATTTTTTAAGGCTTGAGGTTTGTTCAAGGCAAAGGAGGGACAGTGGTTTTAATCTGCCCTGGGGCAGTTCTGCTGATTGAATTATTTCAGGTGCTGGGCAGTTCTGCTGATGGAGTTATTTCAGGTGCTGAGCAGTTCTGCTGATTGAATGATTGCTTTAGGGTACTGTATAATGGCAGCTAGGTCTGGTGCCCTTCAGGGGTTCAGTGGTTCACAATCTACCCCCTACAAAAGGCAGATCTTCAACCAGCTGCTTACAATCAGGACAGAACAGCCTGAGGGGCCCACAGAAGACTCCCAGGTGAGTGGAAACCACAATGCTTCAACTCCTTCTCCAGCTCCCTGCTGCAATTTCCCTGTGTTGCAATCTGGGTTTGGCAGACCAACCCCCTGCCCAATTGAAACAGACCTGTTTTGAAGTTCTTCCAGGGTATTTTCTTCTAGGAATATGTTGTGCTACAGATATGTGTGGATTTTTTGACCTCAGAACCAGTCTAGAGGCTTTATCTGCTGTTGGTTTGAGGGAAGGTTAGAGGAGGTTATAGAGATTAGTGTCTGATCTCCGCCATCTTGGCTCCACCCCCGAAAGTCCCCCAAGTTTTTTTCTTTCCAACTTTATCTGTACTTCATTTTCTAGGTATCAGACTGAATGTTAGCTGTTTGAGTATATCATTTTGACTTTTCTTTCATGGAGCAAAATTCCAGAGATATTGCTGGAAAGGAATCCAATTTCTATGGCTTTTGTTACTATAGGATACAGCCAGAGTATTTTAAACACATCTTGAATATAAGAGCTCTTTTTCCTTTTTCACTTTATTTTCAGTGGCTAGCATATAGCATCTCACATCCAAACAGTATGGAAATAAATGCTTAATACATTTGATTGAATTGAAAAATAACCAGGTCTTTTGATTCTCAACTTTCTCTGTCTTTCTGTCTCTCTTTTTCCCAACCCCCTTAGCCCCATGTATTCTGATGTACTTGGAAGAGGACTTAGAGGAAGTATCCATTTTTCTATATTCTGAGGGCAATGAGGACATAAGAAATATCTCTCTCAGTACATGTTATATTCATTAAAAAGGGGATGGATTGCTCAATACGTGTTGTGGAGGAGATAAAGAGGAAAAGGGAAATGTAATTCCTTCCCTTGGGGACCTCTGAAACTGTGAGCTCCTTTAAGCTATATTGAGAGTGACATTTTTTTTTTCAAAAATATCAGTATATATTTCTGCTAGTAATTTTTCTGAAAACCTTTTTTGGATCTTCTAAATAAATTTGAAATTGTGTGGCATTTAAACACTTTCTCCTAGGACTTAAATTCAGTGATACAGGATCTCTTTCATATAGCAGAAATACAGTAGCATCTAATACAACAAATCTTCAGAACCATTGTTTGATCTTCTCAGAGTCCTCAGGGAACCCTAGGAATGATAGAGTGATAGAGAAGTCAGTATGGACAGAAAGCATAGGACTTTAGAGTTGAGTATAACCTTAGGGGTCATATATTCTAATTTCTGAACTTTGACATGAATCTAATCTACAGAATTCTTGGGAAATATTCATTTAGCCTATGCCCTGGTACTTCCATTGATGATTTCTTTACAATCTCCAAAAATAGATCTAGAGTAGGTAAGAGTGTAGAACTTTGTTCTGGGGAGGGAGAATTGCATAGAACATAGTTGTTTTCTTCCATGTCCACTGTTTTTATCTACTGGAAAATGCCCAGAGGAAATGCCTCTACAATGATGGAGACTACCTTCTCAGCACTCATACATCCTCCAGAGCTTCAGCTACCCCTTTTCCTCCTATTAGCAAGAATCTACGTGGTTACCATGGTATGAAATCGGAGATGAACCTATTGATTGCTATCTTTTCTCAATTTCCATGGTTGCGGTTGTTAGCAATTGCAAAACAATATTCTCATTCTAGTATCAGGGTAGAATGATTTCAATGTAGATTGGCTAAACTTTCAATAAAGGAAACAAGAAAACAGACAAAAATTGCATTAAATCTATTTTCCTCCAAGAATCCCATCAGGAAGAAAGATTTATCTTTGCCTCCAGTGAAAGTGTGATTCCTAGAAAGGAAAAAATTTAAGCAAAATATGTTTTACAGTGAAAACTAAATCCTCTTCTGAGGAAAAACTGACCACAGTAAAATTTCTGAAACTTTGTTCCTAAATCAAAGGAAGCTTCCAGCCACTCAGAGTTTTAGTTTCAGATAAAACCCCAGTGCTATATGAGTAACGAAAATAAGGCAATAACTTCTGAAGTCACCATTACATAAAAGGAAAAAAAAAACACTTTTGAAAATATCCTTTCAAAATTCATTTCAAAAATTTGGAGAACAAAGAAATGTAAACTGTATAACACAGTTTTTTAGAAAACAAAATTCCATTTTGAACACAATAGCAAGAGTATAAATAAATCCAAAACAGAAGCCTGAGACTTTGGGACTACTTAATACTGATAATCAGTCAAGCTGGAGGTTGTTTAAGTTGAAAGCCCTACTCTGGTATCACCATTTAGAAATGAACCTCTCTTGTGAAACAATGGTGTAGAGTCTTGGAAAGAAATTAAAAGATATTACTGGGGCAGCTAGGTGGTGCAGTAGATAGAGCCCCAGTCCTGAAGTTAGGAGGACCTGAGTTGTCTCAGACACTTAACACTTCCTAGCTGTGTGACCCTGGGCAAGTCACTTAACCCCAATTACCTCAGGGGGGGAAAAAAAAGATATTACCTACTCCGCCCCCAAAATCACAGAATCTTTTTTTTTCTTTCAAAAATTAATGACCAAAATATGGCTATATTCCTTTGCATACTGGAATATACCACTGCAGGTGTGGTTATGTGTAATGTGTGTGTGTATGTGTGTGTGTGTGTGTGTTGTTCAGTAGGTTATTGTGTGTTTAATGGGTATGAATAGGTATGGCTCACAGGCAATCTAGAATGAATATTTCTAGTTGCTCTTCCTCCCATTCTTCCCTAAAAGAGACTTTACTTCCTTCCAGGAGGGAAACTGGAGATTGGGGCCCTGATGTTGGTGGATTTCCTCTTTTGAGAAAAAGGTCCCTGGGCTAGAATTATACCTTTTAAATAATGTTAGTCTGGGAGAAATAATTTGAAAGTTTATGTTGCACTCTTCATCACTATTCCTTTTCTTTTTTTTTTATAAATTTTTAAAATGCATTTAAAAATTATATACAAAATGAGAAAAGAAAAAAAGAAATATTGCTATTGCCATGCACACAGTAGACCATGAGAGTATTCAATATAAAATCATACATTTCAATTTCAAGAAAATCTCTCTATATAAATACTACACATTTATTTTCAAAGTTTCCCAGCTTTTCTTTGTTTCCCTTTTGGGTTTGTTTCTTTTGGTCTTCTTCTGTGCACTTTTGGCCTTATTTTTTCGCCTTTCCTCCCCTGCCCCTCACCTTAAAGAAGTTTATATTTAAGTGTGAATAAATCTATATCTATATTTGTAAATATGATTATAGGTATCTATTAACATATAAATATACATAGATACACTCATATACATATATGAAAGAGTGCTTATTTCCACCTATCATTTGTCTCTGAAAGTGGACAGCATCTAATTTGCAGTCTAAACTAAGGTTACCCTTTGTGTATTTTTCTCTTTCCTCTTTTTCCATACTATCCTAATCCTACTTACTCTATCCCTCCTAACTGTTTTGCTTCACTTCTAACCACTACATTTTTCTCCTATTCCTTAAGCTACCCATATATCTGAAAGTCCCTACCTTATCCAACTCCTACCACTCTGTCCCTTGCCTTCTTATAGCTTTCTGAATTTAGGACACTTTTATACCCTTCTACATATGTATTGCTTAGTTTTTTTCCCCCTTCCTTTTGCTTCCAGTTTGTTTTTCTTGACTGGGGAATTTTGAAACCTCTCTATGATATTCTTGTAAGTGTTCCTCCTAGGATCTCTTTTAGATAGTTATTGTTATATTTTTGTTTTTGTTTTTCTTATTTATATTTTGCCTACTGGTTCTAGAACTTCAGGAAAATTTTCTTTGATAATTTCCAGTAATATTGTGTGGAGATTCTTTTTCTTTTACCATAATTTTCATTTATATTATTTTGTTATTTCTCTTCATTCAGTTTTTCAAATTCATTATTTTTGATGAGATATTTCACTTTTTTCCTTTTTTCCATTTTTTATTTTGTTTTATGACTTCTTGTTGTACTAGAATGTAATTAGCTTCTCCTTGCCCAAATCTACTTTTCAAGAAATAATTTTCTTTTTTAAGTTTATGATTCTCAATTTCATGTTTGCTGGTGTTTCGTTTTTTTTTATTTCCTTGGATTACTCTTAATTTTTTTTCTGTTTTTCCCCTCCACTTCTTTTATGTAATTTTAGAAGTCCTCTTCAACTTTTTCTAAGAACTCTTTTTATGCTTGGAACCATTTGATGTTTTTCATTAAAAAAAAGAATTTTTTTAAATTAAAGCTTTTTATTTGCATAACATATGTATGGGTAGTTCCTTAACACTGATCTTTACAAAGCTTTCCATTACAAATTTTCCCCCAAGTCCCCTCCCCTCCCCTAGATGGCAGGAAGTCCACTACATGTTAATTATATTAAAATACTTGACAAGTCAAATATATGTATACATATTTCCATACTTATCTTGCTGTGCAAGAACAATCGTATCTACATGAACAAAAAATATCTGAGAAAGGAAACCCAATGCAAGCAAACATCAATAGAGACCATGGAAATGATGTGTTGTGGTCCAAATTTCATATCCCTCTCTCTGGGTGTATATGGCCTTCTTTACTGAACAATTGGAACTGGTTTGAGACATTTCATTGTTGAAGAGAGCCATGTCCATCAGAATTGATCATCATATAGTCTTGTTGTTGCCGTGTATAATGATCTCCTGGTTCTGCTCATTTCACTCAGCATCAGTTCATGCAAGTTTCTCCAGGCCTCTCTGAAATCGTCCTGCTGGTCGTTTCTTACAGAGCAATAATATTCCATAACATTCATATACCATAATTTATTCAGCCACTCTCCAATTGATGGGCATCCATTCAGTTTCCAGTTTCTAGCCACTACAAAAAGGGCTGCCACAAACATTCTTGCACATGTGGGGCCCTTTCCCCTCCTCTAAGATCTCTTTGGGATATAAACCCAATAGAAACACTGCTGGGTCAAAGGGTATACACAGTTTGATAATTTAAAAAAGAGAATTTTTTTAAAAAGCTCCATTATTCTTTTTTCTGAATATGAACTCAGATCTATTCTATCCCAATAGCAACTCTCTATGGTAAGGTTCTTTTTTGTTTGGTCATTGTTTATTTATTTATTTTTGCTTTATCTTTTTTTTTTTAGCAGGTATTAGTGTAATCAAGTTATAACTCTGAGATATGGGGACTGAAGCCCCAAGCCTCAAGTCCTTCTTACTGTTTCTGAGGCCTGTCTTGGGGCCCAACTTTGGAGCTCTCTCTACTCTTCACTCCACTTTTATGC
This sequence comes from Myrmecobius fasciatus, assembly GCA_023553655.1. Lineage (NCBI taxonomy): Eukaryota > Metazoa > Chordata > Mammalia > Dasyuromorphia > Myrmecobiidae > Myrmecobius > Myrmecobius fasciatus. The sequence goes on from JAJPUD010000497.1 coordinate 467,396, forward strand.
CATGGTTATGGTCCCCAGACACACTGCCCTATAAATGATCTATAGTCCCTCTGATGGCTGCTAACTACAGCTAACCTCTTTGTTGTGGAACTGAAATCAGAGATTCTGCTCTGCTTCAATAGCCATCGCCAAAAACGTCCCTGCTCCTTAGTTTGGCATAGTCCATGGTGTTTCTGGTTAGCACAGTTGTGCTTGGCATCCCTTAATAGTGGAAGGTCCTTCAGTCTTCTCTTATTCACTCGTCAGATCCTCCCCACTGTCTCTGAGATGAAAGTTTCTTGGGTTCAGGCTTCCTTTCAACCAAGTTTCCCCTAGGGCCTTTTGTCTGTTGAATTTGCAGAATCAGCCTGAAAGTTTTTGCACTTTACTGAGGCTGAACCACTGTCCCTGAAGATTGGGTCTTGCCTGGGATTTTCTCAGATTGTCTCAGGAGGACAATTGCTTTATCCTGTTTGTTTCTGTTCCTCTGAAAATCATGTTCTCCATCTCTGTTTTTTTAATGGAGGAAATCTGGAGAATTGAAAGTTTTCTGACTTACTCCATTATCTTTCAGGATCCTCTTTCTTCATCATGATTCATTAATGAGGATATATATAAATATAATATATCTAATATTATTATATATAATGCATTATATATAGCCTAACATATAATGTATTAAATAATACATATATATATTTATCCAAGTACTTCCATTTTGGTCAAGACTTCACTCCTGAAAAGGTCATTTAGTTTTTTATTGGAGGAAATCTGGGGAGCTGAAAGTTTTCTGACTTATTCCATTATCTTTCCAGGATCCTCTTTCTTCATCACAATTTCTAATGAGGATATATACATCCTCATTATATATATTGTATCCTCATTATATATTATATATTTATTATATTATATGCTTATATATTATTATTACATGCAATATAATATATAATATATGTATATTTATCTAAGTATTTCTTCCCTTTTGATCAAATGCCAGTTACTTAAAGACAACAGTGAATTGCAAATAAACCTAAGAGAAATTAACATTATACAATTGTATTAATGATAAATTATTGATTTGCTACAATATATTCTTGCTTCTGTTTTGATCACAACCTCACTCCCGAAAAGGCCATTCAGTGTGTGAAAGGCATGACTGAATAATGTGATCACTCCTAGCCCTACACCAACTGAGAGCCTGTGTTTAATTTCCTTGGAAACATGACGCTGTTTGAGTTAGATTCATCCTGGGGAAGAATAAGCTTATGTTCTTGGTCTCTTCATTTGAGTTTTGGGTAACCTAGTTCATGAAGCTGAAAATTAGCCAGGTCTAGATTCAAATGGATTTCCCCAGCTATATTGCTACAAAGTCTTATGATCAAGTCATATTAGTAAGAGAATAGAGGAGGTTCATGCTGAGGGAAGTAGAAACACCCCCAAGTTGACTGCACTCCGTGGGGCACTTTGGTAGAGAGGTAGCCTTAGCCCCAGAAACTTTCATCTCAGAGATAGTGGGGAGGGTTTGATGGTGGAGTAAAAGAAGATTGAAGGACCTTCCATTGTTGAAGGATGACAAGCATGGCTGAGCTAACCAGAAACACCCTGGACTGCACTATATCCAAGGGCAAGGACCCTTTTGGCTGTGGACACTTGCCCTAGCTGAGGACTCTTGGCCTACTTCCTCTCTAAGTGTCCACCAATCAGGATTGAGTTTCTCTTGTCTGGCGTTCTCTCTCAGAAGGAACACTCCTGATTTAAGGTGTTTCAGAGTTTCCCTTGCCTTTGATTATTGAGAGAAATCAGTGACCATTAATTTATTGATCATTCACTAGATGTTAATAAATTGTTTTTTATTACCAGAACCTTTGTTTCTTGGAAATTTATTTGAAAGGAACTATTTACCTCAGCTGACAACAAACAGAAATCAGAGAAGATACATGAATGAGAATATATCAGCCAATACACAGAACAAATGAGGTCTCCTAATGAAAGCAAGTGATCTCAGTTCAACCAAGAAAAAGAATCTCATATGTTGCTCAAAGAGAATTTCCCTGAAATCTCTGGTATGGTAAGTTTGGGATAGAGCATGATTGGCATGCCAGCTCTTCTCTATGTCACCTTCTTCCCAGAGTTTATGTCTACTTTTATAGATCCCTTCCTGAGTAGAATATGGAATAAGGTGTTTTTTTCCCTTGAAGCTCGAAGTTAAAAGACCAACATCTTTTCTTTACTCAACCTGCTCTCAGAAAAGTGCTTTAATTTATTGATATTAATTCTTCTGGTAGTCTTTTTGCCTTGGGGCTGCCCCTTTTGTTGAATGTGAATAGTCATGTTGGAGAGGGCAAGTCTTTGATCAGTCCAGCTCTCTGTGTCACACTAAAATGATTTTTTTTTTGCAGTTGATTGTACACTTGTTGTAGTCTCTGAAACTGAGGTACAATAAAGTATGAATGAATTCTCTGTGGCTTGTGCTAATTTTGATCTAAAAATTAACACCAAGATAGTACAGATACTCCATCAGCCAGCACCTTACCATCTATACATGAAATCAGCAGTTACGGCAAATGGAGATGTTTTGAATGCTGTGGATAAGTTTACTTACCTTTGCAAGGTAATTCCAGAATTATACATATCAATAATGAGGTTGACACATGCATTGCCAGAGCTAGCCCAATGTTTGGCAGGCTTCAAAAGAAAATGTTGGAGAGGGGAAGTATTAGACTGATTACCAAAATTAAGGTCTACAGAACTGTCATATAACATCATTGTCTATTAAACCTTGAAGGCAAGCCAGGAAACTGAGTTGCTACCATTTCAATTGTCTTAGAAAGATTCTGAAGATCACCTGGCAGAATAAGATATCAGACACTGAGGCCCTTTGTCAAACTAAACTGCCAAGCATTCAAATTCTACTGCAAAGAGTGCAGACCTGTTGGGCTAGTCACATAGTTCAAAACCCAAATGTATGTTTGCCAAAAAGATTATTTTATGGAGAACTTACACAAAATAAGTGCTCACTAGGTGGTCAGAAAAAGTGATGCAATGACACTTTCAAAGTCTCTTCAAAAACTTTAGAAATTATTGTATGACATGTGAAACACTGGTGAATCACCCAGAATTATGCACCTTCATCAGAAAAGGGACTATGTTCTATGAGCAAAACAGAATTGAATTACCTCAAAAGACATATGAGATGTGCAAAAGAGAATCTATTTTACATGTTCACAGGGACTATTTATATCCAATCTAGGGCAGAGAATGTTGGTCTGATTAGTCAAAGTCAAACACTTTAATTTGATTTTAACATAATGATATCATTTTTGTCCTCTTTCAGATTGAAGAACAACAAACAATCAATCAACATAGAAGTCTGTAGGTAAGAGGTAAATGTGAAGGTATGGCATGAAAAAATATATTAAGGGATGAGAAAGAAAATTATACTGGAGACATGAGGAAAGGAGAGAGAGAATAAGGTAAATTATTTCAAATGAAGAGGAGCTGAAGACCTATTACAATGGAGGGGAAGATGAAAGAATGTACCTTAAGTCTTGAATATTGCTCTTCTTAGAATTGGCTCAAAGAAGGAATAACATACACAATCATTTGGGTATAGAAACCTATCCTATCTACAGTGAAGTAATAGGAGAGGAAAAAAAGAGAAGAGGGGCATGACAGAAAAGAGACAAAAAAGAAACAAAAAAGATTGGGGGAGCCTGTGGTCAGAAGCAAAACACTAGTGAGAAAGGAAAGGATGAAAGGAGAGGACAAAAAGGAGGAAAAACAGGATAAAGGGAAATGCACAGTTTATAATCATAACTGTGAATGTGAATGGGATGAATTTTTTCATACAACTAAAGCAGATAGCAAAGTGGATCAAAAATTAAAATTCTGCAATATGCTGTTTGCAAGAAAAACACTTGAAGCAGAAAGATATGCAGAGTAAAAGCAAAGGACTTCAGCCACACTGATTATGCTTTACCTGAAATTAAAAAAAAAAAAAAAGCAGGAGTAGCAATCCCGATTTTAGATGAAGCAAAAACTAATCTAATCAAGAGATAAAGAAAGAAACTACATTTTTGCTTAAAAATAACTTAAGGAATAAATAGAAAAACCATGCTTTTAGGGGATTTCAGTTGTTACCTCTCATAACTAGATAAATAAAAAATAAAGAACAAAAAAATTAAGGAGGAGAATAGAATTTTAGAAAAGTTTGCTCTGACAGACCTCTGGAGAAAAATGAACCAGAATATAAAGAATAGATCTTTCTTTTCTCAACAAAGAGAAATGGAAATACAGATTAAAAATTAATTGGAAATTAAGCAATATAATCCTAATGAATAAATGGATCAAAGAAAAAATCAGAGAAACAATAATTTCATTAAAGAAAATAACAACAATGAGAGACCATTGGGATGCAGTGAAAATAGCACTTAAGGAAAATTTAATTCTTCAATGTACCAAAAGAATTTCATAGAGCTAGGAAAAATAGTAACAAAATTCATCTGGAAATACAAAAGATCAAGAATATCAGGGAATTAATGAAAAATGCAAAAAAGTCATTTTTCTTATTTTGGGTACAATTTCTTCAACAGAAAAACAAGTGGGTGGCAACTAAAATTTTAAAATCCTTCTCTCCTTAATATTCTCTGTCTCATTCATGTTGTAAAACCTCAGAAATTTAACTTCTAGTTGCAGCAATCATTGTCCCACAGGGGGTTACCTGTGACAATTACATTTCCATACTTTTTTAAACTAGATGAGTCATCTCTTTAAAAACAAAAGGCAGATCAATACATTGTTGAATTTCACAGATTTTCTACTAGTTTGAAAAGCAAGCCAGAGTTGTAAGAGAAGCGAAAATATGGAAAGAAAAATGCAGCTCAGCCTAGTTTAAGATATGTTTCCAAAGCATCTCTGAGTTGGGCTTCAAGTTAATTATATGTGTGAGCCATGTATATGGTTTGTACAAAGATTTCTTACTTTCCTTCTTGCTTTCCATATCCCTTTCTCTCTCACTATCACCCCCATCTGTGTTTCTCCTCAGAATCTCTGTTCCCCTTAAGCTAATTATTTTGATGTCACTCTTTTCAAAAAATGTTCTTTTTTATCACTTTCTTCAAGGCAATTTTGACATCCGTATTTCTCAGACTGTAGATGAAGGGATTTAACATGGGCACAATGATAGTGTAAAACAAAGAGGACACTTTCTCCTGATCCATGGAACTCACAGAAGATGGTTTCAGATACATGAATGTAATAGAGCCAAAGAAGATACCAACTGCTGCAATGTGGGAGCTGCAGGTACTGAAAGCTTTTGATCTGCCTTCAGCGGATGGAATTTTTAAAATACTAGCAATGATCAAAACATAAGAACAAATAATTAATCAGGACTGGGAAAAGGACATTAGATATACTGGTGGCCAGATTCACCAATTGATTGACATAGGTACTAGAACAAGCAAGGTTTAAGAGTGGAAGAAGATCACAGAAGTAATGATTAACCTTATTTTCTTTATAGAAGAGCACTCTAAACAAGCATGCAATGTCAATTGTGGTCACAACAAGGGCCAATGTATACACCCCACCCACCAACCATGAACATACCTGATAAGACATCATCATACTATAATGAAGGGGATGGCATATAGCAATATAGCGGTCATATGCCATGACAGCTAACAGGTGACATTCAGAAATTGCAAAAAAGGCAAAAAAACAGAATTGAGTCATGCATGCAGGGTAGGAGATAGGGTTTTTCTCTGATACAAAGTGTACCAGCATTTTGGGGATGATGACACTTGATTGACAGAGATCAATGAAGGACAAACAACACAGGAAATAGTACATGGGGGTATGGAGATGAGGACTGAGTCTAATCAATATGATCATGCCCAGATTCCCTACCGTAGTGACCACATAAATCCCTAGGAACAGGAATAAAAGAGGTAGTTGGAGCTCTGGCTGGTCTGTCAGCCCTGTGAGAATGAACTCAGTAATTAGTGAATAATTTTCTTTCTTCATTCCTTTTGATTGTAGAGCAGGAGGAGGCAAGAATCTGTAAACCTGAAGGAAAATCAAAAACAGCAATAAAAGGGAGTTACTTGTTATTGCCAGTTTCAAAAATGATCTCAGACAGAAGAAAATTATGTATAATCACATAATATTTTTGCCTAATTTCATTGTCCTACAAAAGGTTTTTGATCATCAGTTTTCATAGTTACATAATGCCTGTATATCAGCTTGTTTGAAAGTGCCATGTCTGATCACTTCATATAATATAATTATTTTTATTCTTATAACCATTTATGGTTTCAAATGTCTTTACTCATAAGCAATTGAAATATGCATTGCATTTGTGAAAATGTTAGATGATATTGAAATTCTATTTCTTATACTGGTAAGCATAAAAGATAGAGCCTACAATTTATTCTCACTTGATGATTCTCACAGTAGTTTCATCTTGAATTTTAAATAATGTTTTCTACAATTATTAAAATTTGGAGTTTTGTATTTTATTTGTATTTTAAGTACTTCTGAAAAAGCTTTGGAGGCAAGAAATGCAGTAAGTATATCATCCAAGGTCTAATATTGATGCAATTCAGGAAAAAGTATGGTTCTTTCATCTCTTCAATCAATCAGAAAGAATGAAGTGACATGAATTGGATAGAATTGCAATTTGGGAGGAGATTCAAATCAGGTCTAATTGTTCAGTGATGAAGAGAGCCATCTACATCCAGAGAGAAGTCTGTGGGAACTGAGAATGGACCAGAACATAGCATTTTCATGCTTTCTCTGAATGTTTGCTTGCATTTTGTTTTCCTTCTCAGGTTTTTTTTTTTCTTACTAGATCTGATTTTTTTTGTGTGTGCAGCAAGATATGTGTATAAATTTGTATACATATATTTGATTTATCATATATTTTTACATAGTTAACATGTAACAGGACTACCTGACATCTAGGGGAGGGCATGGGGGAAAGGAGGGAAAAATTTGGAACAGAAAGTTATGCAAGGGTCAGTGTTGAAGAACTACCCATGCATATGTATTGTAAATAAAAAGTTTTAATAAAAAAAGAATTGAAAGTTGGTGACCTCACAAAGAGTTATTTTAATTTTAAAATGCCATCTTGATAGGTAGTATCCAGTAGAGTGCATAGGGAAATTCTGTTTGATTTGATGGTGTTAAATAACTTGAATAGAAGCGTGGATAGTATGCTTATCAAATTCAAATACTGTATAAGGTTTAGCAAGATAAGTAACTGAGTTACTATAAACTTGCAATTTACTGTAAATAAGATCCAAAAATATCACTACAGTTTAAGAATTGGACTCAAATCTTTTATGATGAAATTTAATACAGACATAAATGTAAAATTGTGAACAGTAGTTAAAATATGTTTCATTAGTCCCAAAAATATAAAGATATGTTTAAAAGTCAGTTTGTTTGACAAGGATTTGGTTTTTTCAGTTGTTTGGTAATTCAACATAATTAAGACATAATATGGCAGTCAAAAAAACTAATGTAATTTTGGTGTACATGAAGATATTCTTAACATCCAGGATTCATCAGTGTCAGCAATGCTCTTGATGTATCTGAAAGCTTTTATGGCTCTATATAAGATTATTGGGATCTCATTAATAATGCACATTCAGAGGCTTTTGTAATAGCTCTGTTGATAGTTCTACCACATTCTACTTTGGTCAAACCAGAAATAATACATTTTATCTTGTTCTGTTTGCTGTAGTTTAGGAAGACAATGAAAATCTGGAGAACATTCAAGAATGGGCAAAGAGGGTCATGAAAATTATAAGGATAATTTGAACTACTTATAAAATTTTAGCCTGGAAAGAGGGAGAATAAGAGAAACATCACAATTATTTCCAAGTATTTTAAGAGTTCTGATGCTGAAAAGGGATTAGAGTTTTCAATTTGTCTCCAAAGAATAGCACCAAGAACACTGCATGAAAGTATCAGAGGCAAATTAAAGCTTAATGTTTTTTAAAAGCTTTTTATTTGTATAACATATATATGAGTAGTTCTTCAACAATGATCCTTAAAAAGCTTTCCTTTACAAATTTCCCCCCCAGTCCCCTCCCCTCCCCTAGATGGCAGAAAGTCCAGTAAATGTTAACTATATTAACATACTTGACAAGTCAAATATATGTATACATATTTCCATACTTATCTTGCTGTGCAAGAACAATCGTATCTACATGAACAAAAAATATCTGAGAAAGGAAACCCAATGCAAACAAACATCAACAGAAATCATGGAAATGTTATGTTGTGGTCCACATTTCATATCCCTCTTTCTGGGTGTATATAGCCTTCTTCATTGAACAAATTAAAACTTAATGTAAGGATAAAATACCTAATAATTATACTGTCTTGGCAATAGGAGAATCCACCTCAGAGCAGGTCTTCAAATGGAAGCAGAATGATCATCACTGCTGTATAGATATTTGGCAAAGTTGTAGTTTGTGGCTTAAAACAGATAGGAGGTCCTTTCAAACTCTAAAATGTTGTAGTACTATATTTCTGAACTGGTGTTTTTCATGCCTCCAAAAACTATTTCTGAAACCTCCTGTTCCCAGTCTTCAGCCTTATGTTATTGTCAGTCATGCCAGAATAGAAGAGGAGCTATCTTTTCCTTCACAAAGTCATGAGGTTTTGTTAATCTCTATTTAGAAGGAAGAATAATTTGAAATCAATCAAACACTTACCTTCTAACATTGAATTCTAAAGGCTCCTCATTCACAGAGTCCTATCAGGTCAATGTTTTCTATGAAGATTAATATTATATATTATTATATATATAGAAGCTTCTAATTCTTTTTAGTAGGACATAAATTGTCTCTAACATGCCTTGGGAATTTATTTGTGGATGATTATTCCTAATTGTGACCTTATGCAGAGTATCATCTTCAGCTATAGAAAAATAAATAGTGTTATTCAATGTCAACATAACTATAATGTATCTTAAGTCTTTTATGATTGTTTATAAGAACCTTGGGATCTCATTAATAATCTACAGAAGCTTCCAAAGAGACTTATCTCACAAGGGATTTCCCTTTTTTGAAAAGTCATTAATACTTTCCTTAGCCTATTAATTCTTTCGATTTTATTCATTATCTGTGTTTACAATGAGAATTTCAGAACATGATTTCTAGATATTATCTAGAATTTTTTTGTATCTGGAACCAAGTTATCTAAGTTGGTATTTGGAAGTTTGGGATAAAGTCTGAGATACAAATATTCCTCATGGTTGAAGTAGTCTGAATTCAGAGATCATTAGTTGAGAAAATTGGGCAGCTGGGAGGCCTGAGTGTTCTTGAGAGGGAGAAGGAAAAGACAGGTGAAAATCAGATGCTGAACTTACTGGGGAAGAGATAAATTGAATTAGAGTTCCACAGATGACAACTATAAGGATCTCAAAAAAACACTGCCTGAGTTACAGGGGTGGCAAGGCCAAGTCAAGTGTATATTAGTTCTTTACTGGATCCTGTAAATAAGAGGAACCTTACAGCTTTGAAAATGCTATCCACAGATATTATTTCTGCAGGACAGTGCTAGGTTTCAGTGAACACCAAAAATTGATGAAATTATGAAAAGCAAGTTTAGGAGGAAAGGGATTATTAGAGAAGAATTCTAGAGTATTCAGTGAAAAGTGGTGAGCTGTGATAGCTTAGGGCATGTCTAACAATGTCCTACAGCATTTCCTTAGCTGCTTATCTCCTATAAATATATTTACTCATTCTTGGTCTCTAGTACATGATTCCTCTGTCCAAGCAGTACATTTGGAGGACTTTGTTCCTGCAGATATGTAGTGATAGAGAGTTGTGGTTGTCAAGGTCCCCTAGTATACCTTATGGTATGGATCAGCTTTTTTTTCAAAGCAAATGAGTAAGGAGTCTGAGTAGCCAATTTTGCAACCAAAGATAAAAAAGTGTTTGTTTCCTTCATGTCAATACCTTGGATAAAGCTCTCGTGTCTCTGTGCTAGTGTATATCTGAGTATTCTTGTCTATTCTTGGCTAGATAGAAAATTTTTTAAATTTTTTATTAAAACTTTTTTACTTTCAAAACATATGCATAGATAATTTTTCAATATTGACACTTGCAAATCCTTCTGTTTCAAATTTTCCCCTCTTTTCCTCCATCCCCTCCCTTAGATGGCAGGTAGTCCAGTACAGGTTAAATATGTTAAAATAAATGTTAAATCAAAAATATATATACATATTTTATACAGTTATCTTGCTGCACAAGAAAAATTGGATCAAGAAAGAAAAAGAAAACCCAAGAAAGGAATCAAAATGCAAGCAAACAACAAAAGAAAGAGTGAAAATGCTATGTTGTGGTCCACACTCAGTTCCCAGAGTCCTCTCTCTGGGTGTAGATAGCTATCTTCTTCACTGAACTATTGGAATTGCTTTGAATCATCTCATTATTGAAGAGTCATATCCATCAAAATTGGTCATCGTATAGTCTTGTTGTTGCCATGTATAATGATCTCCTGGTTCTGCTCATTTCACTTAGCATCAGTTCTTGTAAGTCTCTCCAGGCCTCTCTGAAATCATGCTGTTGGTTATTTTTTACAGAAAAATAATATTCCATGATATTCATATACCATAATTTATTCAGCCAATTTCCAGTTGATGGGCATCCCTTCAGTTTCCAGTTTCTAGCCAAAACAAAAAGGGCTGCCACAAACATTTCTGCACATGTGGGTCCCTTTCCCTCCTCCAAGAACTTGTTGGGATGCAAGCCCAGTAGAAATACTGCGGGGTCAAATGGCATGAACAATTTGATAACTTTTTAAGCATAGGTCCAAATTGCTCTCCAGAATCATTGGATATGTTCACAGTTCCACTAACAATATATCAGTGTCCCAGTTTTCCCACATCCCCTCCAAAATTTGTCATTATCTTTTCCTGTCATCTTAGCTCATCTTAGAGGTGTGTAGTGATATCGCAGAGTAGTCTTAATATGCATTTCTCTGACTAGTAGTGATTTGGAGCACCTTTTCATATGACTAGAAATAATTTCAATTTCTTTATCTGAAAATTCTCTGCTCATATCATTTGACCATTTATCAACTGGAGAATGGCTTGATTTTTTATAGATTTGAGTCAATTCTCTATATATTTGTTGGGGAGGGGAAGTATTAGACTGATTACCAAAATGAAGGTCCACAGAACCGTCATGATAACATCATTGTCTGTGAAACCTGAAGGCAAGCCAGGAAACTGAGTTGCTACCATTTCAATTGTTCTGAAGATCACCTGGCAGAATAAGATACCAGACACTGAGGCCCTTTGTCAAACTAAACTGCCAAGCATTCAAATTCTACTGCAACGAGTGCAGACTTATTGGGCTACTCACATGGTTCAAAACCCAAATTTGGGATAGAGCATGATTGACATGCCAGCTTTTCTCTATACCACCTTCTTCCCAGATTTTATGTCTACTTTTATAGATCCCTTCTTAAGTAGAATATGGAATTTTCTTTACAAAACCTGCTCTCAGCATTTTGGAGCTATGCTCAAAAAGCTATCAAACTGTGCATACCCTTTGACTCAGCAGTGTTTCTGCTGGGCCTATATCCCAAAGAGATTTTAAAGGAGGGAAAGGGACCCACATGTGCAAAAATGTTTGTGGCAGCCCTTTTTGTAGTGGCTAGAAACTGGAAATTGAAAAGATGCCCATCAATTGGAGAATGGCTGAATAAATTATGCCATATGAATGTTATGAAATATTATTGTTCTGTAAGAAATGACCAACAGGAGGATTTCAGAGAGGATTGGAGAGACTTGCATGAACTGATGCTGAGTGAAATCAGCAGAACCAGGAGAACATTATATACAGCAACAAGACAATACGATGATCAGTTTTGATGGAC